>OVAN01000299.1:0-67581 GCA_900406275.1 Anastatica hierochuntica | reverse complement strand
AGATGAAATCCGCCGAAAGGACGCAAACCGCAACTATTTGAAAGGACGCGATCGCTCGTTCGCATTTTTTGATATTGTTATTATTAGTAGATTATTGTTTTGAGGTTTTAGTTTTGTTTTATAAAGAGTGTTCTTTTACATTTTCGATGCAAATATATAAGCGAAATTCCAATTTTAAAATTTTAATGAAAAACTTTTTAACAACTTTATTAATATGCGTGAAAAATGTTAAAATAATATTTTTTACATTTGTTTTTGTATAAGGCATCGCACCCGTCTAGCAAATTCGTTTGGTCTACAAGAATTTGATATAGAAGTTGGGCTTTAGAAATTCGTGTGGGCTTTTAATAAATGGGCCTTACGAGTCTTACTTATACGGCTGTTTCGTATCAGTCGAATCTTGAGATCTCCGGCTACTTTCTGGCGAATTTCGGCTGGTTGATCAGAGCTAGGTCACCGGAAACCTAAAATTTTCAATCTGTTAATCCGATCAAAGAATCCAAGAAGAAGAATCGATGGGCAAGAACGATTTTTTAACCCCGAAGGCGATTGCGAATCGGATCAAAGCCAAAGGTCTCCAGAAGCTTCGATGGTATTGTCAGATGTGTCAGAAACAGTGCCGTGACGAGAATGGTTTCAAGTGTCATTGTATGAGCGAGTCTCATCAGAGGCAGATGCAAGTTTTTGGTCAGAACCCGACTCGTATCGTCGATGGTTACTCTGAGGAATTTGAGCAGAGCTTCCTCGATCTTATGCGGCGGAGCCACCGTTTCTCTCGGATCGCCGCCACCGTCGTTTATAATGAGTATATCAACGATAGACACCATGTTCACATGAATTCGACTCAGTGGGCGACGTTGACGGAGTTCATCAAGCACTTAGGCAAAACGGGTAAGTGTAAGGTCGAAGAGACTCCTAAAGGTTGGTTCATTACGTATATTGATAGAGATTCGGAGACTTTGTTTAAAGAAAGATTGAAGAACAAGAGGATTAAGAGTGATTTAGCTGAGGAGGAGAAACAAGAGAGGGAGATTCGGAAACAGATTGAGAGAGCTGCTGAGAAATTGAATACTAGTGGCAATGGGTCTGGTGAAGGTGAAGCTAATGGTAAAGAAGAAGTTGTTATTGATGATGGTGATGATGATGGGAAGAAGAAAGGTGAAGAATTTGAGTTGAAGAGTGGAGTTAAGATTGGATTTGCTCTTGGTGGATCGGTTAAACAGGTTAGTAAAGAGAAAGGGGAGAGCTCGAAACGTGTGTTTGAGGAGGAAGAGAATGAGAAGCTTGAGAGAGGGGAGAAGAGGAAGAAAAGTGGAGACTCGGGGAGGAGCGAGAAGGAGAGAAGATCAGCTTTGGATGAGCTGATGAAGGAAGAAGAGAAGAAGAAAGAGAGGATGAATCGTAAAGATTACTGGTTGTTCGAGGGGATAATTGTGAAGGTGATGAGTAAAGCTTTGGCTGATAAAGGGTACTATAAGCAAAAAGGCGTGGTTAGGAAAGTGATTGATAAGTATGTTGGGGAGATCGAAATGCTTGATTCTAAGCATGTGCTGAGAGTTGATCAAGAGGAGCTTGAGACAGTGCTTCCGCAGATAGGAGGAATAGTGAAGATAGTTAATGGAGCGTATCGTGGCTCAAACGCCAAGTTGTTGGGTGTGGATACAGAGAAGTTTAGTGCTAAAGTGCAGATCGAGAAAGGTGTCTATGATGGAAGAGTTATAAAGTCTATCGAATACGAGGACATATGCAAACTTGCCTAGTGATTCTGCTTATATACCATATCAGGTTTTAAGATCCCTTGTATTTCTTTTCGAATCTTCAATGTGGCTTGCTGTAGTATTGTTCTATCTTTGAGAAACCTTGAGATGTGTTCTGATTGTGTTTTTTGCAAAACAAAACTTTGAGTTTGATAACTCCAAGCTCTGAAATAACATGTATGTCATGAAAGCTTGAATTCGATTGTGTTCTTGTTCAATCTCTTAGACAAATCCAAGACTAGAGGTGAATGACATTCTTGATTTGAATCTCAGTGTTCTTTCCTGAACAGTCAACATAAGAATCATGAGACAAGAATCTCCATAAAGATTGTTTCTTTAGAGAGTCCATGATACTCTCTCAACATAGGCACTTCTTGTTATGTTTGCATTTGTCTTCTTGCAGAATTGGTCATTATAAAGTCAAAACTCGATTGTATTTGTGATAAAACGAATCCAAGTGAAGGAAGATGCGAATTTATGGAGGAAGAAAGAAGAGGATCAAACTCATTGGTACCATTACAAGATGACACGTGGCGCAACACCAACTGAAGCATAGCCACTTAAACGCAAGACTCGACCAAAGTCTCATCATCGTCTTCCTCCTCCATATGGCAAAATCAAACTAATCCTCTCTCTCTGTCTCTCTGTTGCTGCTTGTGTCTGTGCTCGAACCAAAAGAAGAAAAGAGACCATCGTATCACCATGTCTTTAGCTCCGAGCAGTTACCCATCTCTGTACTCATCACCTTCACCGCCAAGAACCAAGCAAAACCCTTGTCTCACCACTCAATCCAGTTTCATTTCCGCGAAAAGTCTCTTCCTTTCGAGCAATTCGACTTCTTTACGCAATACCCATGTGGCGAATCGCCGGAATTTAGCTTTAAAGGCGTCGGAGATGGAGCCGACGGCTAAAACCGAAGGAGGAGGAGGAGGAGAAGAAGAAGAAGCTAAGTATGAAACATATGAAGTTGAAGTGGAGCAGCCTTATGGTTTGAAATTCAGGAAAGGAAGAGATGGTGGGACTTACATTGATGCTATCTTGCCCGGTGGATCAGCCGATAAAACCGGAAAATTCTCCGAAGGAGACAGAGTTATCGCCACAAGGTTTGTTTGTTCTTTTCTCCTTTTGTTTCAGTGCATTGAGAGATTTGTGAAAGATTTTGATTGGGACCTTTGAAATTTGAGTGTTGCAGTGCAGTGTTTGGGACAGAGATTTGGCCTGCAGCAGAGTACGGTAGGACAATGTACACAATCAGACAGAGGATTGGTCCGTTGCTTATGCAAATGGAGAAGCGAGATGGTCTGTTAAAAACTCTCATTTCCATCTTTGCAAAACCTATTTTTGGGTTTGAGAATGTTTAAATCACACTTTGTGTTGTGTTGTGTGTGTGTGTGTGTTCTTCTCTTGCAGGTAAGGCTGATGATAATGGTGAGTTAACAGAGAAGGAGATCATAAGAGCTGAGAGGAACGCCGGATTCATTAGCAGTAGGCTGAGGGAAATTCAGGTGTGCTCTCTTGGAAACTATCTTTGAGAGTATTGTTTATGTGACCCCAAAAGTAATGTGTTATGCGTTAAAACCGTAGATGCAAAACTATTTGAGGAAGAAAGAACAGAAAGCTCAACGGGAGAAGGATCTTCGCGAAGGGCTGCAATTTTCCAAGTAAAATTATCATTCCTCAGTGAACCAACAAAAAGGTTTATAGAAACCGGAAAATGTGAATTGACTGACATGTCTGTCTGTGAATGATGTAGAAATGGTAAATATGAGGAAGCACTTGAGAGGTTTGAGTCTGTGTTAGGTTCTAAACCAACACCAGATGAAGCATCAGTTGCAAGTTACAATGTTGCTTGTTGTTACTCAAAGCTTGATCAGGTAAAAAAGCTTTGAATCATTCTTGATACATTGCATTTTGGACTAGCAGAGTTCATAGAGTTCTTTTCGTAGGTTCAAGCTGGTCTCTCGGCTCTGGAAGAAGCATTGAAGTCAGGATATGAAGATTTCAAAGTAAGTCCATGTTCAAAATCTAGCAAAGAGATGGTGTTGTGTTGTTGAAGCTAAGTGATTGTTTTGTTCGCAGAGAATCAGAACCGATCCAGACCTGGAAAATCTAAGAAATTCGAAGGATTTCGAACCATTGATGAAGCAATTCGATGAATCTTTCATCAACGAGAGTGCCATTAACGCCATCAAATCTTTGTTTGGCTTTAACAAGAAATAGTTCTCTCTTTTGAATGGTGATCCTCTTCTCTTCTTAGCTATATACTTGCAAGGAGGAATTGTATTTGATTGTAAAGGTGTTCATTATAACTTTTTCATATGAAATGACAACAAGAAAGAAATCTTTGAAACATTTCGGTTTGGCTAATACAAACACAACAGGAAACAAATTTACTTTGAAGACATTTTATAACAAAGAAACAAGAACAACAAAGAGATCTCTAGGCTTCTCCATTCTGTATTTACAGTTTGTGGTTTCATCTGAATCTGAATCACACCAAGTTCTATTTCCACTACCACCACCAAGAAGAGATCTCTTGTGTCCAAAGCAGTTTCAATTTGTAAGCTCTGCTTGTATCAAAATCATTGATTGATATAAGAGGAATGAAAGAAAGACAAACAAGAAAGTTGGAGACTTGCCTACTATTATTATTGCTGGATCTTCCTGAATTCCGTTAGAACCGGATAGATATTCTCAAACGCGGTGTAAGTTTCTTCTCTCATCTGATAGTGTATAACCTCATGATTTTCATCAGATGAAAGAAACAGAGTTTCATGGAGTTTTTGTAATCATTTGACTTGAAGTAAAACGATTACCTTAGCACCAGTTATAACAATCTTTCCTGACACGAAAATAAGTAGAACAATCTTCGGTTGTTTCATCCTATATATCAGTCCTGGAAATAGCTCAGGCTCATACTGGCATCAATAAGGACAGACGTATGGATCATCAGAGACCAATTATCTCCAAGCTTACAACCATATATGCTTACAATGCTTGGGATCACTTACACTTGAAAAAGCACTATGAGAGTATGCAAGACCTTCAAGCCTAATGGGAAATTTTACATCACATGAGCCTACAATGTTTTGAATCTTGAAATCCTGCAGAATGTTATCAGCAGTTTCATTACTAGACCATATACATTATTTTCAAAACGAATTGCTGCTCGAAAAAAATCTGAATAATACAGTTTATGTTGATTCGATGACAAGATATATCTATGAGTACCTTGAACTTTGCGGTAAAGCCAAGCTTTTGAACAATCCGAGCGTACTGAACAAACAAAAAGGCTATTGTAAACATAACAGAGAATAAAAACCTACTGGAGCTATATTATTATTTTTGACAAGAATGTTCTTCGAAGAAGGACATCAGACCGTATTGAGTGGAGCTAAGTACCTTTCTTGCAGCTAGCTTTGAAAGATGTTCACTCTTAGCTCCGGTACACACCTAAAATTGGACAAAATAGACGCCGTAAGTTAAAATGGGAACATGGTAGATCAATCGCAGAAGTGACCAAACAAGCTTATATAAGCCTAGATATAACATACCATTTTTCCAGAAGCAAAAATCAACGCTGTGGTCTTTGGTTCTCTTATCCTCATGATTACAGCAGCAAAACGCTGGAACAAAAAAACGGAGACCTCAGAATCCAATTTCAATCAAGAACAAGAAGATCGAAAACTAAAACTAAGTGCAAACCTTGGGATTATATTCAGCATTCCGAGCTTGTAAAGCTATGGCTTTAAGATCAAGCTTGCAGTCTAAGTTCACCGTTGAGACAATATTTCTGAAACAACCAAACAAAAAGTTTACAAACTTTTCATTAAACTCAGAAATCTACAAAAGCCGAATGAGAGAAGAGAGACAATAACAGAGAGAGAACTCACTGAAGAGTAGGAACAATCCCTGAAGGATGCTTAATAAGATCAACTGGTTGGTTCCCTTCTAATCCTTGATCAGCCATTCTCTCTAAGTTACACAAATCATAAACACACATCAGCTAAAAATCTCATCTTAAGATCTAAACAACGAGAAAGATTGTTCTTTTAAGTTTCCCCTCTCGAATTCATCGACTAAATAAGCTAATCTCAAAAAGGTTTTGCTTCCTGAAGTCTTTCACAATCGAAACAAGGTGAAATCTATGGAACACACAGCTTCAGAAAAGCAAGCAACTAAAAAGGGTACGAAGCAAACTCAAATCAAATTCGAAGAAATAAAACCCAATAGAAACAGAGGGTCTGTGAAAGAAACGTATCAGACCTATCGGTAGCTAGCGATTCCGGAATATCAAATCTAGGGTTTCGTAAACACGAGATGATGATTTGAAGAGAAAATTTCCCCGGGAAAAATCCGTTTGATGAAAGGAGAAGGTGAAAGCTTTTTATACGAAGAAACGATTCAGAGAGGGAAAAGAAAAATTTGTAAATTTGAGGATTTTATATATAAAGGAGAGAGCTTTTTGTTCTCTCTGGAGAAGGGAAAGAGAGAAAGAGGAGATGATGAGAGTTTGATCCGAGAGAGAGGCTTCACGATTCGCGTTTTGGATCTGACGACGAGAGATAGCTTATTGACTTTATTTTGTAATTACCTAAATACCCCTGAGTATTTATGTAAAGCGAGGGTAAATTCGGTAAATCACGTCCGAAATATCTAGTGTTACGCTCTTTGCTGGAATTGTAGGTGAATGTCCACTCTTTTTCTGCCACGTAAGCCAACGCTCAATTATTGTTCCTTTTTACTGTAACGGGATTTTTTTTCCCACGAGCGGTACTGTTCTAATGCTTTGACCAAATCGGAACAAATATCCGAATATCTGAATTTGCAAATAATTGTTCGGATTCGGTTCGGACCAAGTTTAATTAGAGCTGGGATTCTAAACTCTAGTTTTACAAAATCCGTTAGGATATTTGCAAAATTTGGATCAGACACGGTTGGGTTACCTATTTAATTTTTCGAGCTTTCCAAGATATACTTATTTTTATCCGAAGTACTTGCATATATTTCACTCGAAATAATTGTATAGTATCCGAAAAAATAATTTCGACTATTTGGATTACTTATTTAGAATTTATATACTCTTTTGGAATATTCATTCAATCATTTGGATATCTTCGGATATTCACTAAAGTTTCAAAATTTAGAATCAGACTTCTCGAATTTTTGGATGTCCATTCGAGTTCAGCATATCTGACACCCGAAAGAGTAATACCAAAAAAATCAAGACCGTAGACTAGAGCTACTTTTGATTCCGCAAGCAAACTACGTTCGGATATGTTTTTAGGGTCAAATTCGAGTTCGTTTGCCAACAGTATTTTAATCTCAGCCTAACATAATTTTTAGTATTAGTATTTTATAAATTATGTTTTGAGTTTTGCCAAAGATGTAACATTCAATAAACAGAATACAAGAAACTTATGTACAGAGGAGAAGAGCCTTTTAAGTACAAGTGTACAACTAATCTTATATTGCTCTCTCCCTCAAGGAGCATTAACCCGAATCCGTCGATGCATTGTTATCTTGAGAGGACGAGAACAAGCTACTAAATGGCCACGGGATCGAGAATCCGGTCCTATTACCGCCTTCTCGATCGCTTCTCGCGGTTCCATAACTGCTTGTAGTTGTACCAGAAGCATTGTTGACACCATCATTTCTCGCTGAATCAGTCTTCGTTTCATCCGCAGGCAACTGATATCTACAGACCGGGCACGAACTGTGTAGCTCAAGCCACGGAAGCAAGCAATCGCTGTGAAACCTATGCTTACACGGCATCTCTTTCGCCTCGGTACCAATCTCAAAATCATCTAAACAAACAGAACATTGCAGAGTCTCTTCGATTTTCACCGTCTCCAAAGCCTCAATAGCTTCTTTTCGAGCTGGAGGAGTACCGTATCTGTTAGGATCATTCTCCGCTAGTCGCTGAAGCAACGTTTCGAATCCAGGACCGATGAAATAGTCGCCTAAAGATCCATCCAAACCAACAGAGGTTTGAACCGTCATCGTTTGATTAAACGGATTGATAACAATCATCGTCCGTTCTCTATCTCTATTCGGATTATTGTTATCGTCACTTTCTCCGCTCCTCGCAGCAGATTCTAGTAACAAACCTGCTCGTATTCCGTGAAGCAATTGCAAAACAGCAGCAGAATGTCTTCTCCTTCTTCTAAGCATCTCATCCGAATCGCTTTCTCTACCGCCATCCGCATTCTGTTGGTCAACTTCAACGTTCTGGTTCTGGTTCGTTGCACGACGACGCAAAGTATCATTCATAGTCTCCATCAAAATCGGAGGAAACCATAGAGAATGGTTAGGTCTATGAACAGAAACATCATCATGATTGTTTTCCATCTCTTCAAGAAACCCACTTTGACAAAAGGGACATTTGATCTCGACTTCCATTACAGGATTCACTGCTTGAGAGCACGCGTGACACCAATACGTCGTCGTTGCGATCGTTGATTCCATTAGTCGATTCCTGTTCATGGCGAAACAAGTTTTTATTAAGTAGGAGACTAGTTTACAACAGAGATAGCGAATGAAGGACAACATCAAACCTTTTTGAGTCTTTCTTCTTCTTACAGCAACAAGAAAGTTTCGATGGAGGAGAATTGTTGTGAGAGAAAGGAGAAAGAGGAGAGGAGTAGTTAAAGAAGAAGGAAGAAGGATTGTTCGAGATACTTCTGGGTTCGTTGTAGCTTGATGTTGACTTTCAAATTTGTTAGTTTTTGTCGGCGGGTTTCGGGTTTTATCTAGTGGTCTCTTTTTGAAGTCCGTTTTACTCGCGGGCTTTTCAAATTTCTTATTATTACATGGGTTCTCTCGGAAGTTTCAAATCAAATTCCGGTCAGGTTCGGGTTTTGAAGTTTTTTTTTTCCAACATTTATCGAATCAAAAATAACTACATTATTTATATTTTAATCGAAACTCTATTACAAATGATCTATTACAAATGATGAAACGGATTTTGAAGTTCAGTTCTACAATATCCATCCGAATATTTAGTTCGATTAATTTTGGGTAAATTTGAATCCTTCTTTCGTCGAATACGGAGACAGTCCTAAGACCAAGCAAAATAAAAATGCGCTTTCGGCCTTCGATTTTACAGAATAAAAAAGTAGTTTTAAAAAACGGCCCTTTTTCAGAAAAACATTTACAAAATTGGTCTATTATTTTTCTCTCGATTACAACTTTCGTTAAATATGTTATTCTCCGGGCCGACCCTAGAATATTTTAGGTTTTTTGGATATCTCAAATTTTTTCTACTATTCCTATGTTTTTTCGAATTTTCAGGATTTTTTAAATATTTTGAATGTTTTGGATCAATTTAAATGTTCATTTGAAAATTTTATTAGATATTTGACTTTTTTCTGGAGTTTATTCGAATTTCGCGTTCCTATTTTGATTTTTTTTATTTGTTAAAGGGCTTTCAATTAAATAAAAAGGTTACAAGATATGATCACAAGGACCACATAGGTTGATAAAGTAACAATACAATTTCTTGTAAAATTGAACCTCAATGACTAATCAAGAGCTAGAAAAAGAGGTTAATGGATCCGTACTCAGGATAGGATAGCTAGCACCTAGATTTGGGATCCACGGCCTCGACGGCCATGTTTACCTCTTCCACGAACCGTTATCCACTCCATTTCTTGATATTTTTGTGTTCGTTTGATTAGCCTGCCTCCTCTTGATAGACCGAGATTAGACAAGCTAATCTCGACCCCAACTTCATCGTTTGGATCCATGAACAGAGAAAGATTCTCTTGAACATTTTCACTAGTGCTGAAATTGGCAACATGGGGAGTGGAAACAAACCGATCATCATTTGGGTTTGACCCCTCATCGACGATAATTTTTGATGGAATTTCTTCCATAACAGGTTGTTGATGAACTGGAGCAGATATTGGGTCTGCTAATGTGAGGCAAGTTGTTTGGGAGCTTGTGTTTGGAGTAATGTGTACCTGTGACGGTTGAGTGGTAGAAGCTGAAGCAGTGTCTTTACTTGACACTTCTTTTCCTTTCCCTTTGCTAGAAACTTGAGTTTCCTGTGCTTTAGGTACTGTGGATATCTGAATAATTTCCCTACTTTGAGAGCTCATTGGCTCTTGATCTTTACAACTTGAACTTGAGACCACATCACGTAGTATACTTTTCTACTTTGAGAGTTCCTATTTTGAATTTTTATGTTAAGTTTTATATATACGTTTCTAGGTTGGTAACAAGCTACACCAAAATTAATAAAAAAGTTCTAAGTAAAGATTAGATTTTTCTTAATATTATAATGTGTTCCTATGTTAGTCAATTTTCTTGTTTACTTTTTCTATATTGGAACATTGAAGAAATTTTTAAAGAAAAACGTCTTACCATCGTTAGTTAGTTGCTATTACACTATCGATAATCTATTGGTCTATGTTGGTGTATTTCTCCAAATTAATGATAATATTGTGTTATAATAAGATGATTATAACTTCAATTCTTTCTACAGAATTCTAAGAAAGAGACATCGAAGAGACTTTTACTCTAACCATAGACGATATAACAAGTGAGATTGCGTTATCCATTGATGTATATACATCGCGGTATTTGAAAGCATGTTAATGTGGTATCATTTGACTGCGTAGATAAAAAATTTAAAATAGTACTTGAGTAGCACAATTTTTATATCTAATATTTGATTCCAATAACACGAAAATTATTCTCTAACTAATAAGTTTATAACCAGTGTCGGTCTAACGTTTATAACCAGTGTCGGTCTAACGTTTTCAAAACTTTTATAATGTCCTACGCACAATTAAAAGTTTGTGCCTTTATTGTTTACGTAAAAATTTTATAATGCCCCATACGCCATTAAAATGAATGCTTAAAATCGTGATGCCCTAAGCGATCGGTTCTATTGCCTATGCTTATAACATTTATATAGTCTTCTCTAGACTCTCATCTACGTTTTGTATGAATTTATATGTTAATCATTGCCAATCACACATTTTAAAATAGTAATCAAGAAAATGTATAGTAAATTTGGAAACGAAATTCCAAAAACAGAGAACATGCTAACTCTTCGTTTATAATGAGACAAGGTATTATTATTATCATCATGAAGTGTTATGTTTCATGTTGCTGTCACATGGGAGTTTCTTCACAAATATATCAAATTTGATTGTTTTTTTATGTTCCCTTGGAGATCATATAAGGGAAGGATAAGAGTGAAGAGATCTCCCACTCAAGAGGCTAAGTTAAATTCATATGCAGAGTCGATGTGCTCGATGATGGTTGTTTAGTCACATGTCAGTTTACCAATTTCTGTCACAAGAAGCTGGAATCAATGTCTTAGTTCACACACAAATCAAGAGGTGGTAAACCTAATAGTAACTAACTAACATTAGAAAATGTAGAAGAATTTGTAATCTAGTGATCGATTAAAATGTTGATTAATGCATCTACGTTAAGAGTTTTGAGGATGGATATCTGAAAATGCAAATTAATATAAACAAATTTATAGAAAATATTCAGCGTGGTGCAAGTAAAATCGTTCGTTTTGGCGATTCGAAGCAACAGTGGAAAGATTTACCCGATAACTTTTTTTTGTAATTATTTCTTATAATTCATAATAGAAATAATAATTCGATTAAAAATTATTAGGCAATGAATGGAGAATATAAGTAGTTTATCTTTAACCATTTGTTTTTTTTCTGCTATATTAAAATGGATTAGAATAAACTTTCAAAATAATAACATGAACTATATACTACAGGTTTTTATACTAAATTATATTACATTTTTAATAATCCAAATTTGTCTTTACTAGCATATTTTACTCTTTTAATAAATTGGTATTTGTTATTAATAACCATCTTGGTACAGTAAAATACAAAATGGAAAAATAATACAAAATCACTATATTTAAGAGTGATTGTCATTTTAGTTTGTTTTTTCTAATATAATTGTTTGTCATTTTAGTTATAGTTTTTTATTTAATGACTGTAGATATCAAAACTAAGACTTTCACTTTTTATATAATTAAACATAATCTCTAAAATAAGCTCTTCCTGACCAAAAAAACCTCTAAAATAAGCTCTAATTATTTACTTCAGAAAGACAAAAAAAAACTGTATATATTGAAAGTTTGGAACACTTGCCAGTTACATTGTAGCACTTTTATAAAAAAAAATTCTAGTCAAGAAGAGATGAATAGTAATTAATTAATTCCCAGTCAATATTTTTCTTAAAGTTATAAAAAAAGTAACTAATTTCTCTTAAAATAGCTATTTTAATTTATATAATATTCCAATTGATCATATTATAAAAAAAAGTGTTTAAAATTCAACTACTGTTATTTCTCTCCCCCAAGGTTAAAAAAAAACATATTTATATAGCACCTGCATAGATTTTTTTCTCTTTAATCATCAAGAAACATTCTCTTCAAACTTTTGTTGTCTTCTTAAAAACCAATCTAATCTCCAGATTCCACCATTGTTGAGTACTAACTTCCTTCTCTTTCTCTTTCACTTTCTCGGGAAACAAAAAAAAAAACAGAGTGAAACCAGAATCTGATTCTACTGAACTACTCTGTTTTCTAATCAAGATCAAGATTTGGTTTTTTTTTACTCCGGCGAGGAAAATGGAGAGAGGAAGATCGAAACCGGTGAAGAACTTGCCGGAGACAATCCACTCATTGCTCGGTTTAAAATCTCATTTGACTTCAGCTTGGGCTAAATCTGTCTGCGACATCGTCAAGAAGAATGTTTCTTCTTCTTCTTCTTCTGAGATTTCTTCACCATCAAAGGAAGAAGAAGAAGAAGACTCTGTTTTCATCCAAGAACAGAGTATTAGAGGTGTTCTTCTTCTTCTTCTCTCAAGATTTTTTTCTTTCTTTGGATTTTTGTTCTTAATTTTTTTATTTTCTTCATAAAATTCTTGTCTTTTTTTCTTAAAAATTTAAATCATTTGGTGGAGTTTTACACACTACATGCAAAGCATATCAACCGTTGGATAATCTGTCTTCTTCTATAACAGTGACGTGTCAGTCACTCAACCGCTGGATTCATTTTCACTTTTTTTTTTCATATTCTACAGTGTAGTCAAAGCAGAATTTGTATAATATAGAATCAAATATGAGAATATGTGTTTTTTTCTTAATAAAACAATTTTCACAATTTTTTTTCAAATTATTATTGATTTTATTATGTTCTTCTACTTATGGTTGTGCTCTGTTTCCTCTGTTCTTGAGCAACAGATCAACTCTCTGCACTAATGGTTCATGTAAACGATCAGAACAAACGAAGACGACAGATTCTTAACGAGTTCTTGGATCTTAAGGGTTAGTGATCGATTATATTACTAAAGTTTTCGATTGTTTCCATTGTAAATTTTCAAGTTTAAAGAGTCTAGTTTCATCGGTTTTGAACTTTGAAATTGTTTTTTTTTGTTAGGGAATATTCGTGTGTTTTGTCGAGTTAAACCCATAGGAACAAGACAAGACTTTGACAATTTGAGATTACCAGTTGCTTCGGATACAAGAAATGTCATCATCAAGCTAACAGAGACCAAGAACAAAACCTATAGCTTCGACAGAGTTTTTCAACCAGATTCATCTCAAGGTTGGTTGTGACTTTGATCTTTTTCTTGAGAATTTTACGACTTTGTTTAGTCGTTGGAGTCTCATCGATAGTGTTCTTGATAAATTTTCTGTTGTAGGTGATGTTTTCTTAGAGATCGAACCAGTAATCAAATCGGTTATTGATGGCTATAACGCTTGCATTTTCGCATATGGACAAACCGGTACTGGGAAAACTTTCACAATGGTAAGAAGGGATCAATCAAAACATCTACTTCATTTCATTGTTATTGCTTGAATTTCTTTAACTTGATGAACAATTTTCGCAGGAGGGTCTACCGGATTCTCCAGGTATCGTTCCTCGAGCAATTAAGGGATTGTTCAAACAAGTTGAGGAAAGCAATCATAAGTTTGTGATTAAGTTTAGTATGCTTGAGATTTACATGGGAAATCTTAGAGACTTGCTTGTTTCTCAAGCAACTAAACCTATTGATCCAATACCTCCAAGGTTTACTCACATAACTTGAGCAGAAAACTCTAATGGAAAGGGTCGGAGTCGAACTATATAACTCAATGAGTTTCTTTTCTTTCTCTGTTTCAGTCTTTCGATTCACACAGATGCAAAGGGCGAAATAGAGATCGAGAACTTAGTGACTTTGAAAGTGAATGACTTTAATGAAGTCTTCAAGTTATACAAATTAGGTTGTCGTAACAGAGCAACTGCTTTCACTAACTCTAACTCTGCTTCCAGTAGATCACACTGGTGAATAATCAAAACTTTGTTCTATTCTTCTGTTAGATAATGTTCTTTAATCTCTCATTTATGGTTGAAACAGTATGATCCGTGTATCGATAACTTGTCTTGGAGCTCAAGAAAGACGGCGTGAAACAAACAAGATTTGGTTAGTGGATCTTGGAGGAAGTGAGCGTGTGTTGAAAACCAAAGCCGTTGGTCGTCGTTTTGATGAAGGCAAAGCCATTAATCTCTCTTTGTCTGCTCTTGGAGATGTCATAAACTCTCTTCAACGCAAGAACTCTCACATTCCTTACAGGTAAAACATATCAATAACTTGTAACCCTCTTAGGTTTCTTTTGACATCTGTTTTGTGTTTCAGGAACAGCAAGCTCACACAGGTTCTAAAAGACTCTCTCGGTAACTACTGAAATATCGTGTGATCTTTAACTGAAAAATGTTTCTCTTGATTAAAGTTTGTTTCTTGATTTCTCAGGGCAAGACTCTAAAACTTTGATGCTTGTTCATATTAGCCCGAAAGAAGACGATCTTTGTGAAACAATATGTTCTTTAAACTTCGCAACGCGGGCAAAGAACATCCATTTAGGACAGGACGAATCAACGGTAACAAAAATAATGTACCTTGCATAACACGTCAACTTTGTTACACTTTCTGATGAGTGAAACATTCTTTTGAGGTGTAGGAAGAACAAGAGAAAAAGGAGACTGCAATGATGAATCTACAGAAGGTGATGGAAAAGATCGAACAAGAACGTGAGTTATCGCTAAGAGAGATGAGAAACCTAAACGAGACATTAGAAAAACTCTCTGGTAAGCGTCAAGTTATTGAAGAAGAAGAAACAGAGGAAGTGATTAAAGAAGAGATTCAAGTTACACCACGGATACCAAAAAGCAAAACAAGACGTGCTTCAGATGTTTATCCTAGTTTCATGAGACCAACAGCTAGCAGCAACAGAAGACTATCGCGAAATTTTAGCGCAATCTCTGACGTTTCAGGGTTTAAGTCAAGGAGGAACTCAATAGGAGCTGAATCTGTGTGTCTTTCAATGAAGAAGAACGGCTTTGATTCTGTGTGTGAGTCATCAGAGAAGAGTGTTTCGAAATCAACTTGCGTTATGCGTCTGAATATGGCAGATGATGCAACGGTTAATAGCCAGGACATGTCTGAATGTGACATTAAGTGGGTGGTGTCTGAGCACCAGCCAAGAGTACAGCAGATCGGTCTAAGGTCTACGATAAAAGCTCATTCGAAGATTGGTAACTTCGAGAAATATGTTAACCAGAAAGTGAGAAAAACAGAGTTTTCAAGGATCAATAGTTGGCTTCATTCGCAATCCGAAAACAAAAGTTACGTGGCTGACAAGAAACAACTTCCAGCGACTCCTTTCTCAGAGAAAATACACAGATTAAGCGGAATCAGATCGCCGGAGAAGTCATCTTCAACGGAGATTATCACTGGTGACGAGTTCTTTGAGAAAGTGGAAGATATAGAAGAGTCTAAAACAGAGAAAACTAGGGTTAAACCTAAACTGATGCTTAAAGATCCGTTGGAGATGCGATGTCTCTGTCCTTATGAATCAGAGGATCAGATTAGGGATGATGATGATGATTCTCTTTATCCTCAAAGCTTAGGGTGTGATGGATTTAGCCAACACATAGACAATAAATGGTTTGGTGTTGAAGATAGTGCAGATTGTGAGAGAGATTCACCGGCTTCAGTCTTGACTTTAGAATGCGAATCTGATCTCAAACCGCTCGCAACGGATATGGATAGGGATCGATCACTCAAGCAAAGGTCTCAGAGAGGTTTAGAGATCAGGGAAGATGTTGCTCCACCATTTCTTAGAGCACAAGAAACCAAGGGACAAAGAGGTAAACACTTTGGATCAATCCATGCACGTTTGGTAGTAGATCTTCTTACAAACACAAACACTTTTGTCCTGAGATTCTGCTTTGGTTTTGAGATTTGTTTGCAGGGAAAGCTCATACTTTTATGCAGAAACTTCAAGCTCTATGCTTCCGTATTCTTCTGGGATTAGGGTTTATTGATGTGGGCTTCGGTAGTGACTTCTTCAATGGGTTAACTAAGTAAATACCACATAGTCTATTTGGAGCCCAAGTGATGCATGTTTAGTTTCCCTTTCAATAGAGATTAAGTATGGATTTTTTGAATAAAAGTTAGTTTTGTTTATTGTTTAGCGATTCATTCTTGTATAGTAGAACCCAATTATACATTTGTTTAATTTGTTTAATGATTAAAAAAGCACCCATCATGTCTTTTTTTCTAAAGACAAAAAGGTTTTACATGTTTTTCAAGAGAGAAATTGTCTCCAAATTGGCATATTATAAGTTTTTATTAAACAAGTTTAGATGAGAAAAAAAAAATCAATTTACAAAACAGAAGGTAATTTATCCGGATACAAACGTGAGGCTCGCATGGTGTTTGCTACATGAATCCGTTTATACCGTTGAGTCACGATGTTCAGGACGACTCAATATCTCTTTCCGTTATCAATGTGGAGTATTTATCCGTAATAATTTATACGGTTAAGTGTGAGATTTCCGTAAAATTCTCTAAAGAACTAGAGAACGAAAAATCTAGAGAGCACTTGCATACACCAAAAATAGAGAGAGGTCAAAATTGAATATTCCTAATGTGGACGATAGGAAGAGCGTAATGCAAGGAACTAAAGAAACGAGAAAGACCAGGAAACTGAATTGTCGATTAAAAACTATAAAAACATCATCACTTAACATTTGAATTTAAAAAAGAAAAAAAAAAGAAATCGAAATTCAAAACTCCCTAAAAACATAATAAACACAAAACAAAAAAATAAAGTACAACCCCATATCTTTTCAAAAAAAAATCATAAAATTTATTAAATAATCATAAAAAAAATTCTGAAAAATTATTGATGAAGAGAGGAGGGGTTAAACTATTGGCCGCCGTGTGCCTATGCATTGCGGCGGCGACGATCGTGAAGGTGGAAGCAGAGGACCCTTATTTTCACCACGTGTGGAACGTGACGTACGGAACAGCATCTCCTCTCGGAGTTCCACAACAAGTCATCCTTATCAATGGTCAGTTCCCTGGTCCTAACATTAACTCAACTTCCAACAACAACATCATTGTTAATGTCTTCAACAACCTCGACGAGCCTTTCCTCATTACTTGGTACGTTTCCAATTTCCAACAAATTTATTATCCTTCCAATTTCGGAAAATTAATTATTCTCATTGGTTATTTTCGTCAAAAATTTTGATATTTTAGTGAATTTTGGCTATAAGTATGTTATATGAATAAGCAAATCTATTATGATAATCGAATGTCAAATGAATACAAAGTTTTATCAAAGAAATTATAGGAATTTCTTGATACTAAAAATTAGAAAAATTCAAAAATTGATTCATCCATTTATAGGTAAGTATCTTTAGTCAAGTGGTTAAAAATCTATCCCATTAGAGTTCGACTCCACAAAGTCGTGTTGTCCGCGTAGGATAATTTGGCTATGGTCCGATCCAATTGGTGACAAAAAAAAAATCACCTATTCATAAAAATTGGAAAATTCTGAAATTTATAAACAGATAAATTAATGTTGATTCTCTTTTCCTAGTTAGAAAGATGTGAGCGTGAAAATTGTATAAACGATGGAAAATGTAATAAAACCATGGTTATTCATCAAAATTTAATTTTTAATTTTAGTTTGGTTATATTAAATATCAAAAGTTACAAATATTTCTTCTAATTCAGAGATAGTTTGTATTGTGCAACATTTTGTTTTATAGGAATGGGATCCAACATAGGAAGAACTCATGGCAAGATGGAACCGCAGGAACAATGTGTCCAATCCCACCGGGCACAAACTTTACATACCATTTCCAACCGAAAGATCAGATCGGTAGCTACTTCTACTACCCGACCACGGGCTTCCATCGCGCTGCTGGCGCCTTTGGTGGCCTCCGTGTTAACAGCCGTCTCCTAATCCCCGTCCCTTACGCTGATCCTGAAGATGATTATACTGTCCTTATCAACGATTGGTACACTAAAAGCCACACTCAGCTCCAAAATTTCCTCGATAGTGGTCGTACTATTGGTCGTCCAGACGGTATTCTCATCAATGGAAAAGCCGGGAAAGGCGATGGCTCTGACCAACCTCTGTTCACCTTGAAGCAAGGCAAAACCTATAGAGTCCGGATATGTAACGTGGGTCTCAAGGCATCTCTCAATTTTAGGATTCAGAACCATAAGATGAAGCTTGTTGAGATGGAAGGCTCACATGTTTTACAAAATGACTATGAGTCGCTGGATGTCCATGTTGGTCAATGTTTTGGCGTGATTGTCACGGCAGATCAAGAACCTAAAGATTACTACATGGTGGCTTCGACTAGGTTCTTGAAGACACCTTTGACTACCACAGGGCTTCTCCGTTACGAGGGAGGGAAAGGCTCTGCTTCTTCTCAGCTACCCGCGGCTCCGGTTGGTTGGGCTTGGTCTTTGAACCAGTTTCGTTCTTTTAGGTGGAACTTGACAGCTAGTGCTGCTAGACCTAACCCTCAAGGCTCTTACCACTATGGAAAAATCAACATTACTCGCACCATTAAACTTGTGAACACTCAGGGCAAAGTTGATGGCAAGCTTAGGTATGCGTTGAGCGGAGTCTCACATATTGACCCTGAGACCCCATTGAAGCTAGCTGAATACTTTGGAGTAGCCGATAAAGTGTTCAAGTACGATACCATCTCTGATACCCCAACTTCCGATCAGATCAAGAACATCAAGATCGAACCAAACGTTCTTAACATCACTCACCGCAACTTCATCGAAGTCGTGTTCGAGAATCATGAGAGAAGTGTTCAGTCTTGGCACTTAGACGGCTACTCCTTCTTTGCAGTAGCGTAAGTACCAAGCTACTCCCTCTTTTCTTGCGCAACAAGTAACCAACTTCGAAACCCTAACAAATTTTATCATCTTTTCATCGTATCTAGGGTTGAGCCAGGGACATGGACACCAGAGAAGAGGAAGAACTACAATCTTCTTGATGCGGTGAGCCGACACACGGTTCAAGTTTTCCCTAAGTGTTGGGCTGCAATCTTGCTCACATTCGACAATTGTGGCATGTGGAATATTAGATCAGAGAATTCTGAAAGACGTTATTTGGGACAACAACTCTATGCAAGCGTCTTATCGCCGGAAAAATCTCTCCGGGATGAATATAACATGCCGGAGACAAGTCTTCAATGTGGTCTTGTTAAAGATAAACCAAAGATTAATCCTTATGCTGGAGCTTAATTTCTTTTTCTTTCCTTTTGTTGTGACCAATTTGGAACCAAGCAGATTTATTAACTTTATGTTGTTTTTTGGTCTTTTACTTATTTAATTTAAGATATTAATTTGACTCAAAACGATATTGTTATTCATATATACATGAAGTGAAATGTGTGTATGTTTATTCTGAGGTTTCATAAGAGTTTATTAGTTCTTGTTAGTTTGATTTTCATTTTCTAGTTCATCTAGTAATATTTATTTTTGATAATTAGTAGTTCTTAATTTTAATCCACACCGTATTTTAATTATATTTGATTTTTTTTCTTTGCTGGTAATTTTTTTGTTGAAACCATTTTATTAAGTTAGTAACCAACTTTCCTTTGGAAAAACTCGATTATGAACCAAAGTGCTTATATGGGTAGATAAAGAATTGTTTAGTCTTGTTTTTTGTCAAGATTATCGGCTATAGAGTTACAAGATCGAGAAATATAGAAAATATTAAAGTTCGGAAGAGACCTTTAGTCTAACGAAATTATGCAGCCAAAGAAGGTCAATCCGAAGAGGTTGTAACCATCGAAATCAGTTGCAGACAATCCGTAGCAAAAACAACATTTGTTGTTGCTAATGAGCTCAAAACCTCCATTGCCCACAAAAATGCTTCTAGCTCTGCATGTAAAACAGACAAGGTATTGTGAATACTTCTATGTCCATTTCTCATAAGGGTGTCATTTTCTATTAAGATCCAACCTAATCCATAATAGGTATCGTATGAACTCCAAAAACCATCTATGCAACGAGCCAAACCCAAGGGTGATACGGCTACCTTTTGTAAGGGAACCCAGGGTAGATTTTACGGCTAGTAAATTTTATTAGAATTAGGTGGCTTTTAATATTTTGTATAGATAAATTTCTAAAGACCAATGAATCAACATTCGACACATTTATATATTCCTAAACTTATCAATTACCAGTAACATTCACATCTATTTCCAAGCCTAGTTTGTAAAAAGAAGATCATATTCACACGAGAATATTCAATCATACATACGAGAAAAGAATTGCATGAGATAATCGTGTAGAAAATAAATGGATAGAAACACAATAGCGTGATCGGCTATAAAAAGAAAAGAAAAATAAAATCAAACAATTTGTCGGGAAATTATAAGCAAATAGGTTAGGGACATATTGACATCAATGACATGTGAGACTTGAGAGTGGCAATTCTGACAAGGATCTTGACGTGCACGTGCTTGTCGCGTGCGAGGCAGATTAACCATAGAAGAGTGTGATCTCTTATAACTTGAGCTAGAACATATATACAAATCTCAACATTTTTTAAAAAATTATTAACGAATCAGTAAGCATTGTTGAGACGGAATGAAATTGTGAGATCCCGATTTATGGAGTCATAATAATGTGTGAGAAGAGCTTATAAAGATTGATTTGACTACATATGTCACCAAAGTGCACTTATCTTTTCGGTCATACATCCCGAGAGAATTCCGCAGTTAAGCGTGTTTGTGCTGGACTAGCACTACTATGGGTGACCTTTCGAAAAGTAAGTTTTCGGAACTGTGCGAATGAGGACAAAACATGGGAAAGATCGCGTGGTGATTACAGAGACAATAAATCATGACTTTAAAGCCTCTTCGAGGTAGTGCTCCTGACCGTCGAACAAGGTAGGCATGCGGGCCCAGATAGGGGCTTCGGGGCACACGGGAGGGGCGGTCGGGGGCGTCACAATTTGGTGTCGGAGCCGAACCCAGATGAGTGTGGAGTTAAGGACTCACACGGGGGTGACGATCCTGGTGCGCAACGAGGGCGTTGCGCTCTGTAAGTGGGGATGATTGTGAGACCCCGGTTTATAGAGTCATAGTAGTGTGTGAGGAGAACTTATAAGGATTGATTTGGCTACCTATGTCACCAAAGTGTTTTTATCTTTTCGGTCACACATCTCGAGAGAACTCCACAGTTAAGCGTGATTGTGTTCGAGTAGCACTAGGATAGGTGACCTTCCGAGAAGTAAGTTTATGGAATCGTGCGAGTGAGGACAAAGCACGGAAAAGATCGTGTGGTGATTGCAGAGACAGTAAATCATGACTTTAAAGCCTCCTTGGGGTAGCACTCCCGACCGTCGAACAAAATAGGTTCGCGGGCCTGAAGAGGGGCTCCGGGGCACACGAGNGGGGGGGGGGGGGGGGGGGGGGGGGGGTTACAGAAATGTGGACGTATTGATCGAGAATCTTCTTTGTATTAAAGCGGAATTGGCAATGAAGATTACAAGTATTTCAAGATCAAAAAAGAAAAGGGAAATAGGGACCAAGTGTTCTTTCTTTTCTTTTCAACTTCTTCTCTCTTATTTTGCATGTCATGTTTCTTTGAAAAGCTCCTTTATTTATAGTGGGGAATCTGTTTTTTATCGTCGCTTTCACCTTTATGGATTAAACTTCGAGGGTAATCTCGCCTAATTGGAAATGTCATATTGTATCACTCGTACTTTGTACAGTTATTTGAGCATGCTGGTATGCGGGATGGTTTTCCCGGAGTCCAAAGGATTATTTGGCTTTAATACATACTGTGACGTAAACGGATCATTCGCTTGTCGAAGCTTGACTTCGTAGAGGTCCATCGTGAGATCGCATGTTGTAGCATTTGTACGATGACGTCTCCACATCCTACAACTTTATCATAAGTCTAGGGCCGAGGTAAAATGGTCTACTATATCACAATTTGAGTCTGGTTTCAATCTAGATTCGATAATGTTGGAGTGCAAAATTCACCTCCAACAAATATGTAATTTTTTTTTATTTAAAGTGTTTTTGTTAAGTTTGATGGATTTCCAATTCAAAACGAATTGACAATGAATGAATTGGTCCAAATTACTTATATATGATTTAATGTCCTTTTAAACTTCTGATGTGAGATCTTTCTCCCCCCCACCCCCGGGATAAAAGAGAGAATTCATCACGCACATTCGATAATGCTCTTTTTTTTTGCTATCCGGAGGAATTGAGCCATCTTTGGATCATCAATTAGTGAGATGATATATCGAGACACATTCCGAGCCGAATTAATAGGGAGAGTATGGCTAGCTCTGATATCATGTTAGGTTTCATGGACTTTCAACTTAAAACCAATTAGCAATGAATAAATTGGTTTATGTTACTTATATATTACTTAATATCTTGTTTAATTTCCGATGTGAGATTTTTCTCCGCAGTTTTGCACCCACAAAAAATAATTTTCATCATCTAAATTAACATATTTTAAGTAACATAATGGTTAGGGATGCTTTGTTGAAAAAAGAATCTAGAGCCTTCTCTTCTAAATTGCATAGTGCCATAGTGGTATTAAAGATCATTATTAATTAGGAACAGAAAGAATGTTGGTACGATTGATAATAATAGTTATAGAAATGGCAGTGGAGAGTAGGATGAAGGAAAAGTTTCATTCCTATTTGTCCAATCTAACGTGGAAGATTAAACAAACACAAAATATTATTAAATTATTGAAGGAATAAATAAAATAAAAATGAGAAATAAAATAGAGAAAACAAAGTGAGAAAGGCAAAAGTGTCAGCCTTTCGTCCAATCTTTTAGGTTAAACTTCGTGATTCTCCCTGCCTTCATTTATTCCATTGCGTGCTTTTATTGTTTATCTCTTTTTTAGTTTTTACTTTTACTTATCATTGATAAGTATGATAAATCAATTCAATGCTTTTTGTCGAACAAATCAGTCCAATGCTTAAAAATTATGTTAAGCTTGAAATTCTTTTGCTCATTTTTTAAACTTTTTAAATTCATATAGTCTACTATTTTCACTTTAAAATATGTTTAATGTTTTAGATCATTTTTAATTGAAAAACATTTTATTTTCTATTTTAAAATAGTCAATCAATCTAAAAATAATTGATTTAAATGGATGGTTGAAATATAGTACTTTTTTGTTTCAATTTATTTGATGTTTAAAATAAATCCACACATATTAAAAATTACAATCTTTCATAATATATAGTTTACATTAAAATCTCGTTAATCATCACTAATTCAACTAATAAAAAATTCTGCAAAATATTAATAATCTTATAAATAAATACTTTTCAAATTTTGGGTATATAGCAATTTTTAAAAATCATTTAAATTGAAACATAATGAGTAATGCTTAGAGTATTTGCATTGAGGATATCTACCTGAATATTTCGAAGAGATTTTCACATTAAAATATTAATAAAAATCATAAAGTGGACAAGAGTTTCTCCTTTTTTTTTGTTGAATATCTCATATAAGATACTCAAAAAAAAATTCGAGGTACTCTGCATCTACTTGTCATGTTTTGATTGATATTACCATTTTGTTTTTAATTTTTAAACAATAAAATCAAATTATATTATTATTTATATTAATGAAATACTTATATGAGTATCTCACGAATGCAAATGTTTTTAATCAATTTACACAAATCTTGAATGAAAAGACTTGTCAAAATGATAGTGCTTAATTAATAATTAATAAAAGATAGTGCTTAATTTATAGTGCAAATAAACACGTATGGGATCTCTATGTTTTGTCCAGAAGACTAGCACATCCATCTCCTTTGCCTTGTTGACTCTTCTATCGTCTCCTAATAACAATTCATTTAATGTGGATACTATTTACTTTTATTATTTATATTTGTAGTCTCCTTACTAAATTTATTTGATTTGGAATCCAACTTGAAGACATAATTAACCATTGTCTCTTAGGATGAAGTTCTTAAAGTCGGTTAAGAAATCATTTCTTAGTTTTTAAGTAAAAAACTAAGAACCGTCTCTTATAGTTTTTATTTAAGAGACGGTTATTAGTTTTTTTAGTTAAAAACTAAGAGACGGTTTCTTAACCGACTCTAAGAACCTCAACCTAAGAGACTATGGTTAATGATCGTCTGAGATTTTGCCATCCCTCTATAATAATACTATATAGTTCCGCTGCAAAGTTATAACACATCTTGATGGTTAAATAAATAAATAAGTGTTGGCATCATGCTATAACTTTAGTAAAATCTGCCGACTAAAAGATCATATAGCAAGGGGAATGAAAATTTGAGGTCAGTTACATCACCTCGATCATTTTAGCTTCAAACAAGTATCATTTTGGTTGTTGGATTTGAATTTGGACATAACATTATTTCTGAAAATCACACATCACGGCGGCTAGCGCAAGAAAGTGGACAAACACACACATAACACATAGAACCATAGTCAGATTTGAAATCCGCATATCTACTAAAAATCACAATCGAGAGAAAAAGATGAGCCGATTTTGTGTATATATTTAAAATATGCAACTTTAAAACTAACTTTTTCTACAAAATTGAGGGTCGCAAGTTCATGCTTATCTTACTTAGACTCATATCAAATTTCGCATAAAACTGTAATAAAAACATCAATGAATAGTTTAAGTACATTTTCATTAATTGAACATCTCAAAAACAGTTAAAATCTTGAAATTTGAAAGCATCTTTCTCCTTGATGGAGCTATGTGTGTGAGATTTTATATGAAAAAGGTATATGTAAATGCATTTATCATGCGATAAAGATGCTTTGTATTTATAGCACCATAAGAGACCAAGAAACGAGCAATGAAGTCTCAAATCCAATTATAGATGCTCTAATTATAGAGATTCCACACACACACACACCTAATAGACCTTTGACTTGAAGGGTTAAGGAGAAAGATCTTTTTGCAGTATTTCCATTTTGGTAAATCCAAATAAGTGAAGAAGTGTAATAATTAGCAACTTGGGGGTAACTTAGGTTTTCGATTTTGCAAGCAAAGCTACTTCTCTTTACTCTTCATAGTTGTACATCCCGAGATTTTCAGATTCACTCGTCTATTCCAATTTAATTATAAACAATGTATTGTTTTATTTTTTTTAAAAAAATCTCGTAAATTGGCATCCTCGAGCATCAATGAGAGAATTCACAATTTACGTATATAACATGGAACGTAGCTATATACGCATAATTTCAGCAAACGCCATAATCAATTAGCACTAGTGGGCCAACTTCGCGATCCACCGCTCAAAGATATAAATATATATACACACACACATAAGTAATAGTAATATTTGTCCACGAAGACGTGTGAATGCCGAAAATATCATTTATACGAGATGTATAACTGCTTCTATTTACTACCCTCTCAGTTTTTTCACCTATATTAAAAAAAATTATTAAAAAGTTTGATATACTTTTCATTAATATTTAAAAAAAATTATCTCTCCAATTATGACAAAAAAAAACAATAAGGTTAAAATCGGAATTTTGCTTATAAATTTGTATCGAAAATGTAAAACGACATTTTTTATGAAACAAAATGAAAACTTCAAAACATACTTTTTAGGAAACGGAGGGAGTACTACCTATTATTTTTGGAAAAAAATAGTAGTTTGTTACAATCTATTTCCAATGTAATGTTTTGAAGAACAATATTTTACCCTTCCCAATCTCATGTTTTAAAATATAACTAGAGTTGAATCCGCGCACAGCGCAGATATATATTATACTCTCATTTAATTTTATATTATGTTGTGTACTATTTTTACATATAGTTAATAATTTCAAATTTTTTTATTTGTCAAATGTTTATATATGATCAAATTTTATTAATTAATTGAAAATATGATGTGATTAACAAACATATTTTTGTTTCTTTTAAATGTTTTTAAGTTTTATCATAAAATATTATTTGTTTATGTGAATGAATAATATTTTGTGACACAATTTTTTTTATAGAATTTGGTATTTAGAAAATTCTTATATGAATGAGATCAATTATTTACATCTTATTTTCTTAACAATGAAATCTTAACTTTGAAACCGAATCCGAAAAAACATGTGAAAAAATTTGAACGTGTTTCATGTATTTTCGAGTTTCAGGTTTAACCCGAACCGAACCGAAACTCGAAATAGTATATGGGCGCCCCAAAATTCTACATACACATATACATACATTCTTACTCTTGTGCCCTTATCTCCATATACTTGCCATTGTTAATCCGAAAATTCCGAATTTGAATCTTGAAACATCCGATAAATCAAAAAAATTCGAACTGAACCCGAATTCGAAAAACCTGAAATATCCACAAAAGAACCCGAATTTATGGAAAAATTAGAGAAACCTAAAAAAACCCGAACCAGAATCCGAAAACCCCGAAAATACTTGAACTTGAAAAAGTATCGAATATATCCAGGTTTTAATATTTTTAAAAAGTTGACCCGACCAAAATAACTCAAACCGAACTTTTAAAAAGCCAAAATGGATCCTATAAGGATGAAGTTCAAGATCCGAACCCAACCCGAACCTGAACGGAATCTTGAACGCCTTATTCTAACTTACACATGCGTATTTGTACTGAAATAGAATAATTTTCATATATACTATAGTATATATATATCAAAACCGATTTATTATAAAACCAATAATATGTGCTTGAATCTATAGTCTTCTATTGAACATTATTATATAGTTATCAATACATGTATGCTATCATGTTAATTATATAAAGCTTGATAATTATATACAAAATAATTAATGACAATAGCATAATTCTATATAATTTAATTATACATGGGATTAGAAGATATAATATGAGATTAATAATATTTATATTGTATTGTTTTTTTTTAATTTATATTGTATTGTTAACCAAATAATAATGAATATGATAATTATTTCTAATGAGTTATAAATAAGTTCAAATTTAAATGACAATTTTTTTTAAGTAGATAAAAAACAAGACCATGTTTTAATATAATAGATTACGAAGTTATTATGAACCAAAAAAGATAAAATATATACTCATTTCATTTCATAAAAAAAATCGTTTTGAAATGTTAGTTTGTTTTTCAATAAGCGTCGTTTTCGATGTAAAGATATAAACAAAATTTTAGTTTTAACTTCATTGTTTTAATGTACTAAATTTGAAAAAAAATCTTTTAAAAATATTAATAAAAATAAAATAAGACATTCTGATAGTTTTCTTAATCTCCATCAAAAATATTATAACCAAATTTTTTTATGTGAAACAAATTAGAGTACCAAAGATAACTAAGTATGTGAGATATATAACAAATTATCTTTTAATTACCCCTAAAACCTGCTTGAGGATTCTCATGTATTCTTCAATTGTTTTGGTCGGTCCATCTTCATCTCTATCCATAAAATTATGTTTATATATATGCGTACGTGTACACATACATGTTATATAGCTACTGTCGATTATTTATTATTATGTTATAATAATACAAAAGCAAATATATACCTTCAGGTAAAGCCAAATAATGTTTGATTATTTATTACCCATTGAAAAAGACTCATTTGATCGAGAGAGAAAAAGAATCTAATCTCATATGAACCAAAAGCATCTTTTTCAAATGCTTGCTTCTTTCAAATCCTCTAGCTCCTCCTCCGAAGATGCCGCCTCCGACAACAATCCTCCTCCTCCTCCGTCATGCCTCGCCTCCTCCTCCGCCGCTCATCATCATCACCTCCGTCGTCTCCTTCTCGCCGCCGCAGATTCCTTCTCTCAGTCAAACATCTCCGCCGCTCAAAACGTTCTCTCTATCATCTCCTCAAACTCTTCTCCTTACGGTGACTCCACCGAGCGACTCGTTAACCTCTTCGCAAAAGCCTTGTCCGTACGTATCAACCGTCAAGATCCGACGGCCGAGACGGTTGCCACGTGGACAACTAACGAAATGACGAACGCAACGATGAGTAACTCGACGGTGTTCACGAGCAGTGTATGCAAAGAACAGTTCTTGTTTCGGACCAAGAACAACACTTCTGACTTCGAGTCTTGTTACTATCTTTGGCTTAACCAACTAACGCCGTTTATCCGGTTCGGTCATTTAACGGCGAACCAAGCGATCCTTGACGCCACGGAGACTAACGGTAACGGAACTTTACATATTCTTGATTTAGATATATCACAAGGACTTCAATGGCCTCCATTGATGCAAGCCCTAGCGGAGAGATCATCAAACCCTAACATTTCACCACCATGTCTCCGCATAACCGGATGTGGTCGAGACGTAACAATGTTAAACCGAACCGGAGACCGGTTAACTCGGTTCGCCACCTCTCTTGGTTTACAGTTTCAGTTTCACACGCTAGTGATTGTTGAAGAAGATCTCGCCGGAGTTTTGCTACAGATCAGATTGTTAGCTCTCTCCGCCGTACAAGGAGAGACCATCGCCGTCAACTGCGTCCACTTCCTCCATAGATTCTTTAACGACGAAGAAGAAGATATGATCGGTCACTTCTTGACGGTGATCAAGAGCTTAAACCCTAGTATAGTAACAATGGTTGAGAGAGAAGCGAATCTTGGAGATCACTCGTTCTTGAATAGATTCTCTGAAGCTGTTGATCACTACATGGCAATCTTTGATTCTTTAGAAGCTACTCTGCCGCCGAATAGTCGAGAGAGGCTAACCTTAGAGCAACGGTGGTTTGGTAAGGAGATTATGGACGTTGTGGCGGCGGAAGCGGCGGAGAGAAAGCAAAGACATCGGAGGTTTGAGGTATGGGAAGAGACGATGAAACGATTAGGGTTTGTTAACGTTCCTATAGGAAGCTTTGCTTTTTCTCAAGCTAAGCTTCTTCTTAGACTTCATTATCCATCAGAAGGTTATAATCTTCAGTTTCACAACAATTCTTTGTTTCTTGGTTGGAAAAATCGTCTTCTCTTCTCCGTTTCATCGTGGAAATGACTCAAAGAAGAGAGAAAGAACAAAAAAAACCCTAAAAAATTAGGTATAAATCATATACTATAGATGAAAAAAAAAGATTAGGGCAAAAAAAAACGGAGGCGACGGAGGAGGACGACGGCGCCGGAGAAAAATTGTAGACGGTGGAGGAATATTGGGATGTGTGTTTTTTCTTTGTTTCTTGAAAAGCTCAACAAAGAGACAACCTAATCTTTTGTGTTTAAAACCTACTAAAAATCTTTTTTTTTAGGTGTATTGTTTTAGCATATATAATCACATTTTGATTTGTTTTTTTTGTTCTTATTTAAGTAGCCGACCCACTAGTGTATAAGATGCTTTTGTAAGATTTGATATATATATTTATCCACTAATCTTGATTCAAATGTATTTTTAAATCTTGTGGAAGTTTCTATACTATATGATAATTAAGTTTTTAATGGTAGGTGAGAGTTTAATTAATTAACAAATTGATTGAAAATCGTTTGATTTGATAAGTCACGTCATAGATCTTAAAATTTGTGGAAGAGACTCAACCTGCTTAATAATATAATCTGCACGAGAGATAGAGAGTTGTTAATCTGTCTCTTCGATCTTTTGAGCGATTCCACTTTCTCATGCTCTTTCTTTTTTCTATTTGTCTTTTGTAATTTAGATAATAGTCATTGTTTAAAATATACTTATATGAGACCGTCCTCTTTGTCGACTCACAAGTCTATATACGTTTACTTTTATAAATTATTTTTTCTTTTTAAACCTTTATAAGCCATTTAGATCAAAAGATATTTGTAAGGATTCCACGTCTAAAGAGAATGAAAAGGGATTTGATGAATACTAGTATTATATATAAAATCATTGACCAATCAATTATATGATGTAAGTTAGATGAAGTTCATACTTTTTACATGGTATCATACATTTTTTTTTTTGCACTATATGGGATCATACGTTAGTAAACTATAAATCCATAATGAATACGCATCAATAAAGAAAAGGTAAAGTTTGAATTGAGATAAATGAGAGACAAATCATTTTGAAAGGATATTTTAGGATCTACTTTTTTTCTTCCATCAATTACGATATATATTTAAGTTGAAAATAGACAAGTATTAATATGTAGAATCTATCTTATTAAAAGAGAATATATAGACCTTTTTTATGTGTGATTTTTCATAGTGAACATATTTTAGAAATTTTATTAAATGTATTTTATAAATTTAAATAAATCTAATTACTAATTTACTATTCCAACAAACATATTAGAATATTCTAATATTTTTTTCATTTAATCACTATCAAAATTGTAAACGAACGCAATTTAAAATGATCAAATTTCAGCAAATTTAAATATACTTTGTTTTCAAATTTAAAATAAATCTATAACGTTTAAAATAAATATATTACAATGTTATTATTTTCTAAATAAAAATTTGTTACAATATTATTATTTTCTAAATAAATTTTGTTACAAAAATTTTAAAAATTTTAAAGTGATAAAATTTTAAAAATCTATAGAAATTTATAAATAATTTATATAAACTATAAAAAATTAAGTTTAGTTTTTTAAATACTCGAACGGATTTTGTTTCACGGTATTTCGGATATCGGTTATTATCCGAGCTGAACTCATACGAGTATCCGAAGAAATATGAAACGAACCCAGAATTCGATATAACTGAAAATTCTAAAAATTTTAAACCTGAACGCGAGTCTGAAACTCGAAATAATCGAAAATTATAAACCCGATACTCAAAAAATCTAAACATGATTAATAATATCTAAAATTATTAAAAAAAACTTGTGCGGTTGCGCGGATCAAAACTCTAGTACGTATTACTTTATTTCAAGCGTAAAATTTTGTAAAAAGTTATCGAATTTTAGAAATTTCGATATTGCTATTTTATAGAATTTTTACTATAATATATTATGTTTTCAACATTAGAATCATAGTCCTTACTTGGACAAGTTGACCACAATTTGGACACTAGAAGAAAAACAAACATGAGTTTGCATAGCTAATAGTTAGGGCTTAGTAAAAGAGATCTTAGAGGAATATTCAAACAACCGATTGTTTCCTTTGGTTTTCCGAAAATTCCTTTTCCATTGTCGAGTAACTCGAGTTAAAAAAAATGATGGGTTTTCGTTATTTCCAAGAAAGGTACTGATCTACTATTTAATTATTTTATAATTCAATGTAATTTATTATTTTATATAGAAAGATAGTTAAAAAATGGGGTAAAGAAAGGGATTTGTCTTTGGGGAAGAAACAGGTGATGAAAACCCTAAAAAGTGCCGATTTGTCGGGTGAAACAAAAGCATCAAAGTTGTCAAAAATAAACAAAAGGGTGTGTTTATTTATACTTATGTTATAGATTTATCATTTAAATTAATAAAAAGGGTGACCTTAATATATACAATTATTGTTATAATTATCAACTAATGGAACACAAACACACAAGTCCTGGTTCATAGGTAGCTTTCTCGTCTCTTGTGTAGTGTTGCCTCCCTTCACTTTCCATTTTCTCATACCCTTTTGTTCACTCTTTGTCTTGATACATTTATTGCTCGGTATTACTATATCATATCATACTATTTTTTAAAAAAATGCATTGCAAACATATTTATACTACACCTAAACACATATATGCACACGTTTCTAGTTAGATGATATGAATTATAAATACAATAGTCAGATTTTGATCCGATCTTCCTCATGCACGAGTGCCATGAAAATGCACCACCATACATATATACACACACATATATATATATATATACACATTAACATAATAACATATATGGTTGATGATGAATTGAGAATTTGATTATCTATTTACCTGGCATTACCCGTATAGATACTATATAGATGATCTATTATGTTACTTTGAGGTGACTTTTTTGTGGTCGGACGGTGACTTAAATCTCTAGAATAAAAGGTCATTTTCAGTTAGCTCGGAGGTTCAATAGATACCCCAAGCCGATATTGACATCTGCGGGGATGCCAATGTTGCAGGCCATGCGGTTCAGTCTCCTAACGGATGTAGGACACAATGCTAAGTCAGTCTAGGAAGTCGGTTTTAAAAGTATAAATACAGATGGTGTTAGAGCTTTGTAATTGTTCATTCACACAAGGATGGTGTTTACCTCATTTCGATTCTCTCTACATTTTTTAAAAAAATTTTAATTAGATTAACTCGCGATGTTCACAACGTATTCATTATTTACACCATGGCTATAAGATTTGGCTGAATTGGCCAATTCTCAATTAATTATATATATGTTAGAATCCATTAATGAATCTATAATATCATTTGTTTTGACTGTAAACTTAAACATTATCAGCACTATACACATTTTTCCCCACTCAAGTATCAAACATCAAATAATTACATATGACAAGACGGTGAAACATGCAACAAAGTTGTAAAGAAGATGACGTACGTTTTGCGTGTAGATAGAAATCTCAACTATTATTTTCCAAAACATTAAGTTGCATATATATAAACAAATAAGAAAATCATTGGTAACTAAATAATCCAAAAAGAAAAAAAAATATAGATTTAGGGTTTTATGTGAATTTATATATATATTCATATGCTTACTGACAGAAGCAATCCCTCATGCTCTTCTACACACTCACACCCATTCTCTTTTACTTTCCATCCATCAATCTCTATCTATTTTTTCTTTTACTTTTTTTTTTCTTACATTTCCTTTTTATACACAATTTTTGAAAGTTTATTAATCTGTTGGCTAAGGTCATTTATAATTGTCTTTATTTGTTGATAAATAATTATGGTTGTCTTTGCTAAATAATACTTCGTAAGTTTTTTTTTTTACTTGGTAAGTTCTTCATACTAATTTCGTTGAAATAAATCTTTGATATAAGAGAATTACATATATGTCAATACTAAATTAGAAAATTGTTATTTATTTTGGATTTATATGTTCTATGTGAATAGTATTTAAGAGATGTGATTGTACTAAATTTATATATCAAACGGACGTATAATAAGTTGTTATTTGCAAAAAAAATTATATTGATAGCTATAGTATATATATTAGTGTAAAGGAGAAAACGACACTCTGGTTTTCGGGTGCTCGGTTTGTGAAACCGAGACTTGAAGTTGATTCAGTTTACGTTTGTCGTTAATGTGTAGACATCTTGTGTCTTTAGCTAATAAACTAAGAACACACAATGGTTATCTTTTTTATTGATAACATATAAATAATATATCAAAATGAAAAATGTTTTACAACAAGTCAATTTTTGAACCAAAAAAAAATTACAACAAGTCAATTCAATAGCCGAGCAAGGATTACATTTCTGATGCAACTATCAAAATAATAATAATTATTATTATTAGCTAATTATTCAATTTGCCTGCCAAAACTAATCAATTTGACTATCTTTTTCTTAATAGAAGGTTTTGGTCCATACGCTTTTAATATTTTTATTTATGGCAGAGTCTATCATGCAAATACTCGCATTTAGCGAACTAATGTAGTTTTGAATCTATGACCTCTTCGATAATTCGAATAGCTATTATCACTTGATCAACACTTAACTGTTAATTTGACTCTTTTTAATCATCACAAGTCAAATCTTCCGAAGTTGGCTTGGCTCTAAATTCTTTAAATGTAATATACAATGTAATGGGCTAGAGGCTTTTAAACCAAGAGAGCGGATATAATTGTTATCATATAGGATCCATCAAAAGCCACTGACAATTCATGTCTGACTTCTTGGTTCCTCTAAGGCTAGAGAATGTCTTCAGCCTCTTTGAAAGCTTTTGCAATTTGAGCTAAAACACACTACAAAAAAAACATCAAATTTCCGATAGTCAAGATTATCATGTATGTCGAAAATGTTTTCCTTTGGAGAATGTTTTTATATCACTGAAGATCTTATCATTTTATTCCCTGAAAAAGAATGATATCTGGTTAAATTAGCCAATTCAAAACGTAATATTTATTAAATATTATAGTCAAGCTAATGAATACATTTTTTTCGTATACTCTATCTATTTCACAAAAAATATCGTTTTAAAGTTTTAGTTTTGTTATTTGGGGCAAAATGTCATCGAAGGAGCTTGTCACCTTTATATTCAGAGATGGAGACATTACTGTGGGCGATGTTAGAGATTCAAAATAAAAGGATAAACTACCAACATTTCGAGAGAGACTGGAAGGAACTCATCACAATCACTCAAAATCCAGAAGACTGACCAGCTTTCTGTACGCTCATTTAAGATTTTCGAAGATTACAAGAACATTTCCCAAATTTCTCATCCCGCGCACGAAGAATTTGCAGACAGACTGTTTAGTTCGAAGCGTTCAGATTTTATTTCATGAATTAACATTTGTAGACACTAAGCCTTCTAGTTGGGTTACCAACCATGAAGTGACGTTCTAATTAATGTGTGGTTGCAAAAAAAAAGTTTTAGTTTTGTTTTACAAAAATATCATTCTACATTTTTAATACAAATTTATAAACAAAATTCTAACTTTAATCTCATTAAACCTTTAATGCATTACTCGGAGAGATAAAAAAAATTTACTGTATTAATGAATGAATGACAAATAAATCATTTAACCGTTTTCTATTATATGTGAAAAATGTTAAAATGACATTGTTTTGTAAAATATGGAGTATTATTTATTGTATACCAAAATATTAATGGTCAAAATGATATCTAAAGCTGCACACCAAAATTAACAAAAAGCTGATGCATGATCCCATTGTATACCTCAGTACCATCCGGTATAACATCAATCTTCGGTTCATCATTTCCCCACATAAAATCCGAATTTCGGTTAACCGGTAAACTCGGTAGCTTAGAGAGTCCGGTCATATAAAGCTTTGTCATATCAACTTGTGGTCCCAATGAAGGAAATGAACAACTCATCTTCTTGTCCAGAGAAGTAGCGAAAGAAGAAGGTAGCGGCTTACCTAACCGACCGGTTCGATCGGTATCATCTTTTTGAGACAATGATGATGAACCGGACCGGTTCCTTGGACCGGAACGTGAAACCGGTGCAGCATGCTCGTGTATCCCATCGTATGTAATCAACACTAACTCAGCATTGTCTGCTCCTCTTTCTACGTGCTTCTTCACTTTGCACCCATTCACTGTACACTTGTAATAACTCCTGCCAATTTACATTTATATCGGAATTTTTTTTAAAAAACCAGCCATGAGTCCAAGCAAGACAAACATGAACTCAACTCGCGACCCTCGATTTTACAAAAAAATGGCTTAAATCGCGGCCCTGATTTTTGAAAAATATACAAAATTGGTCCATTTTTCTCATTTTTCGATTACAACTTTAATAAGTACTTCAAGAACCAACCATGAACATAGAACTTCCTTCGAATACCATTTAAAGGTTTGGTGACAATAATTTTGGAACAAAAAAATATTTCTGAAAATTTCATTTTAAAATATAGATTTTAGATTTATATTGGAAAACCAGTCATGAATCCAAACAAGACAAGTATAAATTTGCGACCCTCATTTTACAAAAAAGGCTTAAAGCGCGACCTTGATTTTTGAAAAATATACAAAATCGACCCATTTTTTCTTTTTTCGATTTTAACCTTTAATAAATACGTCAAGAACCAACGGTGAACAGAGAACTTACTCTAAATACCACTAAAAGATTTTGTGATAATACTTTGGGAACAAAAAAATATTTTTGAAAATTTCAATTTAAAATACGTATTTTAGATTTATATTGAAAACAAAGTAATTAATAGGTTAAAAATATATAAAAAAAAAAAGAAGAATAAATTAGTAAGTACCTCGGATTAGGATTTCCTTTGACAACTTTTTGGCCGTATTTTCTCCAGCGATAACCATCATCAGGATTGTTCTCTTCACATTCCATTTGAATTATAACTCTTTTTTGCTTACTTGTTCTTGTGGCTCCAATCATATTTGATAATACTTCAACTTTTCTGCAAAACGTAATTAAATTAATGGTTAGTTTAATTACAATGTTTGTTTATAGTATTATTAACTAATATGGTAACTTTTTATAGAACCTTCTCTTTGTACTGGAAGGTTCAACATCTAATTCATCTTCCTCCTCGTTTTCAGCTTCCTCAGATTCGCACTCACTCTCCTCTTCCATGGAGATGATATTGGTTTCATTAACAACTTCCGATTCAAAAGAAGTTGCTAAAGGAGCATCAATGGATTCAACTTGAGATGGAATATAAGCAGACTCTTCCGTTGGAATATCATCGGAGCCTGTCTCACAAGTAAGAAACTTATGATGAAAATATTCGCTAAACAGAGAACAAAAGGAAACTTGAGATACAAGCATTAAGCAACTTTGTTACCTTCTTGAGAAGGCAGATCAATTTGAAGTGGCTGATGAGGAAGATCGTTGTCGAATGTCATATTTGTTGCATGGCCTTCACCGGAACTTTCCACCATCTCCGCCTTGTTAGTGACCGGAGACGAAGGGGCGATCTGGAAGAAGAAATGTAAAGGTAAACACGTAAACGAAACCTTATAAAAAAAAAGGTAAACATGTAAAGGTAAACCGATAAACTTCATAAAAAAAAATATAAACGGAAAAAAAAAACATTGAAACCTTAGAACAGTAGATAATGAGATATAAATTTTATATTGGTATCATCTTATCGATTAGAAAAAAAATTATACAACTTTTTATGTGTAAATTTTTAAATTAAACATATCATAAAATTTTTATTGAATGTATCTAACGTATTTAAGATTAAAAGAAATAAAACTAACTCTAATTATTTCTTCGCATATTTCAACGTATATTCTAATATTCTTTTCACATAACAATTATCAAATTGTGAGCCAACACAATTTAAAATCATCACTTTTCACCAAAATTTAAATCTATTTTATTTTCTAATTTAAAATAAAACCATAATTAAAAAAAACCATATTTTAAAAAAAATTATATTACAATATTAATATTTTACCAATAAAATTTGTTATAAAAATACATAAAATCATAAAATTATAAAATTTAAAAATCTATAAACTAATAAAAAATAATTTATATAAATTATAAAAATTAAAATTTAGTCATCTGATGTTCATTTTTAAAAATAATACAACTGTTTTTTCACGGTATTTCGAATCTCGGATAATTTCCGAACCAAACCTCTATCCGAACACGTACGACTAGCGGAGAAAACCCGAAAAATTCCAAAACTAAACTCGAACCCGGAATTCGAAGTAAGTGAAAAGTCCAAAACTTTTGACCTCATATTCGAAAAATCTAAATATGATATAATCATAAATTATATACATAAAATAAAAAAAAATATGCGCGCAATCGCGGATCAAACTCTAGTAATTTATTAATCCTCCAATTAGATTCGATAACAAATATCTAAATTATCCTATATAATTAGATTAAATAAATAATTTTAATAAGAATTCCACGTTGAAAAACAGATAGAAGATCTAACAAAAATATTGTATACCGACAATATGACTTAGGCGTAAATTTTAACCCTAAAAATTGACTCATACTTAAATCTTGTTTCATGGAAACAAACATTTGATTGTAACTAAGACATTTTTACCGTCAATCGTCAACGAAACATTTTTACCAGTCAATCGTTTGATTGCAAAATATTGATTTAATAGAAACAAACATTTGATCATTGGAAGCCCCAAATAGGTATGCTAGAAAAAAAAGAAAGAAATGATATATTACGTACGTGTTTACCTATAAATTCATATTTCCAAAATATTTATCATAAGATTATATATCACTTATAGATAATATATCAATCTTTGTAGAGCAAAAGATGTTGTTACGTACCTGAGCAGAATCAGAGCAGATAATTTTTGGAGATTGCAACATTGTTGATGGACTGAATCCTGGAGAGATGGCAAAGACAGGGGAAGAAACAATCGAGTTTCTGAAAAATGCAACAAAAGGACTATTGATGTTTTCTGCGTCGAGTGTTGGATGATTAAATCCAATTCTTGCAGATAGTCTTTCGCCTAGACAAGATCTTTTTTCAGTTTGATCTCTTGATAAGTTCGTTTGAGGAAACATCTCAGTGATCGGATTTAGATCATTGTCTGATTGATTCAACATCCCCAATATTGTTCTTGGACTAGGACTTGACGATGGAACCCAACACGACATTGATTCCATAAAGTTTCCACCAAAATCACTCATTTTACTTTTAAAAAATGAAATTAAGAAACACACAAAATCAATGTTTTGAATCAAAAAGATCGTGTGAGCATCAAATACTTGGTAATGAAATGAAAATTTAATCAATTTAAAGATGGAAACAAAGGAGAAATTAACCTTTTTTTTTTCTTCAAGCAGAAGACAGAAACGGTATATGTGTTCCACAAGAGGAAGATTATATTTTTTTATATTGTAAAGTTCGTATCCATTTTATTTTAGTAACACTTTTAAATAGTCAAACTTTTGCTATCCAAGTGTCAATAAATGCCTAAAGAAATTTTAAAAAATTTATTTTATCAAAGGTTTTTTACTTTTGGTTCGGTATAATCATAACAATACCGGAAACTTAATGAACTGAACAAAATTCGGTTTTGTTTCTTTATTTTTCTGAATTTTTAAATAGACTAAGAGCAAAAAGATTGTTTTTATATATGATCAATCATATGATATGTAATAAATTAAATTTAATAATAACACGAAATTGTAACTGAGGTAAACCATTTTTTTTTTATTTTTTCAAAAGATAAAATATCCAAGCCAACCAAATCTTTTTAATTATATATATTGGATTTTATAAAAAAATAAATATCGTCGTATTCGAAACATCAATCTAGTAAATGTTATTAATATAACAGACTACCCAAATTGCGTATCATCGTGAACTTTTTTTTTAATACATATCACCACGATCTTCTATTTATTAAATTATATAGTTCAAAAACTAGAAAAAAAATGTAAATTTTAGATGCATTCTAATTAATTTTAGATTGTACCATTTTATAGAAAATTTATTTATTTGTGTCCCAAAAAAATTATTTATTTTGTCAAATAAATTTATAGTGCTTTGATATTTGGCTTGTGGGCAAAAACATTTGGATTAATTATTGGTTTAGTTTCAAAACACTTGTGTGTTAAGTGATTAACACAAATATGGAAATAAGAAGAATATAAACCACAGAAACGTTGACCAAGGAATATGACAAGTGCACAAACTGCAAAAGGAAAATAGTTAATCTTAGCCTTTAGAGGTAATAGTCGGTCAATCTATTACAACAATACTACCCACAATGAGAAGCTAAAAATAGGTATGAGGATTTTGAAATAGATTTTCTAATTCTTTTGTTTATTACTCTCTTTGTTCCATTATATAAGTTTTTTGTGATAAAATAGTGAAATTAGAAATCTTGTCTTTTTGTGTTAAAAATATTATTTATATCTACACAAAAATAATTTAACCAATAAAAAAAATCGTTTCAATTATTATTGAATTAAAAACATTAAAGATTTACATAGATATTGTAAGAAAACATAAAATAGAACAAGATGAAAAAAAACTAAAGAGACTTATAAAATGGAACATAGGAAGTATTTTAAAGGATTTTGGGTTTAAGTTAGAAAGATAATTAAACATTTTAGAGATATAACCCCAACTCTAATTTAACAGTTGTGTATCACTTTAACAGATCCGTGACGCCCTTTTTTGGGCTTTCAGACCCATCATATCCGACGATCGAAAATTAATTCACTTCATCGCAATATTGTCGATTTGTTAATATCGAAATGTGTGTATTAAGTTTCACAAGTTTCCAATTCAAAACCAATTAGCAAATAATGAATCGGCTCATGTCACATTTATATATTACTTAAGATCCCATCATATTTCCTATATGTGATGTTTTTGTGTGATGTTCTTCACAAGTCCCTCGAGATAATGACTCGTCTAAACTATTAATCTCGAAAATATCTCAGTATAAGATTACTTTCAAGCAGATCGGTCCGATCTTCTTTCGGTGAGTGAGATTGATTTAGCTTCGGTAAGGTAGCACGTGTTCGGACTATCACACCATGTACTCAAAACCACGTGACAATGAGTGAATTGGTCTATACCACTTATATATTACTCATGATCCCATCATATTTTATTTTCGATGCGAATATTTTCCACAGTTGCAAAGGGAAAAGTAAAGTAACTATTCCACAACATTTCTTCTGATCGTATATAATACGAGTATTACAATGGGAGAACAAATATTTCCAAAATAGGTATTACTATTATATTATTTTAGGGTAATGTTTGCCTCCTTTCTAATGCTTTTGGACCTTACGAAGAAGAAGAAGAAGAAAAGCTATATACCAAAACACAATCATAGCCCATTTGCACAAACCTCGTTGTACTTTTCTTTTCTTCTCCGCTCGTTGATCGATCTCCTACGACTCATTTCATCTCTGCGTAAAAGAAACACAAAGTTTAAGCCATAACCAACTTTGGATTTGTTCGAGTTGATTTGGGTTTAGATCAAAAAGAAACATGTTCTGACCTGAGAAAAGTGGAGATGGAGTCATAATGAACAAGGCCTATCAGTTTCCTTCTTTTCACTTTGTCAATGACTTCACCTCGTTTTACGACAGGTAATTGCTTCACACCTCTTGCCTCCATCAACTCTTTCGCCACACTAACCGTCGAGTCTGGGTAACAAGTAAGCAAACCGCGTTCTTGGCCTCTGTAGTTTATTTTCTTTGTACACACTGAAGAGACCGGACAAGTATTCTCCTGCAAAAGCTATTTTGAATTCAACTGCGGATTAAACAACCAAAGTGATGAGAGTGATGGAGTTTGTGTTTTTTGTCATACTACTTACATCTAACATTGTGGAGACATTACTGGACAAGTAACGTCTAATGTCACCCTTTGTTAAGATTCCCGCTAGGTAATTGTCGTCATCGACCACAAGAAGGCAGTTTTGGTGGCTGTCTTTAAGGATGTTTCTTGCTTCTCTTAGAGTTGTTCCTGGAGAAACCTTCGTGTAGTTCTTTGACATAATCCGCGAAACCTTTAGGTCTTCTAGAATAGTTTCTTCATCCAGAAAGGATCTGTGGTCAGGGTTTTCTATGACAGAGAGCTCAAGGGAGTCAGCATTCTCCGTGTGTCGCCAAATGCCTCCGGTTTTACGCTCAGAAGGTGTAAGAGAAGAGTATCCTCTTCCTGTGCTGCGACCATCGGATGAATCACTCTCTTTGCCTTGGTTTGCCACAGAGGGAACCCATATTGCTAAACCAACCGCTCCCTGGAAAAATCAACAGAGATAATATCAGATCAAGAACAAACTCGACAAAGATATGAAGAAAACTGTTCCACTCTCCTACGTACAACTAGCTCTGGGCCTCCTGTTCAAACATGATCTTTGCAGCGAAAATATAAGTGGCAGATATCATGTTGTCAGGACGGATTTTACTTCTCGATTAGGTAAAAAGCAAAACTCAGAAGATTTTTGACAAAATTTTATTTACACCACTTTTACCGAAGTACTATCAAAACTGCACGGGAAATGAATATTTACCATGAGAGGCAGCAAAATTCTATAATCTTTCGTCAGCTCAAACAGCAGTAATACTGATGTTAAGGGAACTGAGCACATGGAAGCGAGAGTCGCTGCCATTCCAACCTGCATAACATAAAATGAGGGCAGCTTGATGAGTCGGATACCATAACAACCGAATTGGACGGTGCAATTATTGTTAAAAAAAATGAAATTGTGGTGAATAAAGGACCCGTGAAAGAAAAGGAATACAATACCAGAGCATAAGCTTGTGGTTGAGCAACAGCAGCATTACCAGGAATAGCTTTGTTAATAATTTCAGCAGCTGAACCCCCGAACACAGCACCAACAGCAGCACCAATCATCAAACTTGGTGCGTATAGACCGCCTACAAGACCAGAGCCTTTGCACAGAGCTGTAGCCACAACTTTGGCTGCAGCTAACTGTGCTAATAACCAGATTCCGGGAGCTGAAGCACTCTTTCCAGTATGCAAGATTTCTTCAACATTTGTAAACCCCCAGTACAAAATTCCAGGGTACTTGAGAGCAATAATCCCAGCTCCTAAACCACCTAACGCAGGGCACACAATAGCAGGAAGACCAAATTTGTCTTTGATGAACTCGAATGACTTGGTGAACCACGTCACGAGGCGAGAGAAAACAACGCTGACAGCACCACACAGCATGCCTAATATCAGATACAGAGGGAGTTCTGGACAAGCAAAAACATGTTCGGGAACTTATAAACAAATACTCCTTGAACAAATAAATCTCGGTTTTCATTACTAAAGATACCAAAAATACTTTACATCACCTATCCACCTGAAAAGTGGACACTATATAACAAGTTCCTAAAACACAAACACCATCAACTACAAGGTTCGAAGTTGACCTTAAGTAAAAAAAAAAAACATACCTGCAGCAGACTTCAGGTCATATGAAGGGACTGTGAAAGCTGATTGAGTCCCAAGTAACGCATTTGACACAGTCGATGATATAACAGAAGCCAATATTATCATTGCAGTGGTAAACGGAGGAGAGTTCTCGGCGCGAAGAGGTCTTAAAACTGTCTCAATAGCAAAGAAACAACCCGCCACTGCTGCATTGAAACCTGTACCAAGAAAAAAAAGGAAGTTCGAAGTTAAATCAGATTTATAGCCATGAACAATCCAAAATGCGGGGATCGAGTTTCTGCTTGGGAAAAAAAAACATAGTGCCTGTCTCAGTGCTTGCATCTTTAGTAAGAAACATCGTTACCAAGAATTATACTTCAGAACAACCATAATCAAAGATTTTTGAGTTATTTATTACTCACAGAAAGATGTTTTGTCTAATACTAGAACCTAAGATCCATAGGCAGATCTGTAGGCTATACAGTACATACACAACTGTAGGCCACAAAGATTGCTTAAGACAAAAAGATACCAGGAACCTTAACTAATGGGCATCTATTGATCAAATTCACCAGGTTAAAGCTAACGTCTAGCAGCAATAGAGTAGAGCGAAGAAGCTATGTTGTTGTTCCATTCACTCACAATCCAATAATAAACAAAATATCAATTCACAAGGTGCCCAAACAGTTTTAAGATTATACCAGATGCAATCCCAGAAGCAGCTCCAGCTGCAGTGAGAGCTATTCTCCTTTCTCTGTTATTTTCCATCATGAGTGCAAAACCGTTGGCACAGGACTTCCCAATGTCGACGCTAGGTCCCTCGGGACCCAGTGAACATCCTGTACCAAGGGTCACTGCAGCTTGGATGGCCTTTATCACTGGAAATATACCAGCAAGAAAGTCAACTCCTTGTCTTTGAGAAGAAGTTGACTGCCTGATTTGATCTAAGATCTCGAGCAAACCATGCATCATTCCTACTATAACACCCCCAGTGACCGGAATCAGAAGGATCCGGTGCCAAGTATCGGCTAGTCTCTGTAGACGAAGCCAAGCAGCACCCTCGTTCGGAGTACCAGCCCATGCCCACTCATGAATGACATGAACCTAGACAAAAAACACTACTCTCTTGAATCAGCACTCAAACATTTTTTAGCAGGATATGGTGTGATCAGTCGGAATCAATATGGATTCAAATCGAGATCTGATGTATGATCTTACCCCTTTGTTGAAACCGGCGACACAAATTCCAGCGGCAACGCCGATAAGACAGCCGATGAGAAGCAGAGCCCATTCAGGTGGAGCACTATCTCCGAGCACGTCGTTGCCTTCATCAAACCCGTACTCGTCATTTCGGAGATCGCGATCATCGACGCTATGTAAATTACTGATACCACCGCCATCTTCTTCTTCTTCTCCACCAGACGAAAACGCAGAAGAAGAAGACGGACGGTGCTGCTCCCTATCGCCTCTGCTATTTTCCATCCGTTTGAAGCTTAAACGACGCCCGGAGAGAGAGAATCTCCGATTCAGATGCTTGAACAGATTCCTAACCCCTCGAGTTCTACCTCTGACAGCCGGAGACTGAGATTCAACATCGAGATCACTGTCTCCTCCGTTAATGCCGTCTTCACCGCCATCGGTGGATCGCAACAGATGCCTATCCTCTTTGTACTCTCCGGCTCCTCCAGATGACATATCGGAATTCCTACCCTCCGTTACCAACACATTATCCCCTCGCCGTGACTCGTTATAGTTAACGGCGGCAACAGTCCAGCGCGTTTACCCGGGAGTGAATACTAATCAAAGCGTCGGTGATTCTTCGCCGGTTTTCTTCAGATTTGATCGGAACTCAAATGCCCAAAACTTTTGACGAAACACACGTCAGGCGTTGTTAGTGATCCCTCACTGTCATCAAGAGAGATCCAAGCCATCACTAATGGGCCGTTAATGGGCCTTTAATGGGCCTATTGAAATTTACTATATTATATTGTATAATATTTGAAACAAAACACCAAGTCGATATGTCCGAGTGGTTAAGGAGACAGACTTGAAATCTGTTGGGCTTCGCCCGCGCAGGTTCGAACCCTGCTGTCGACGACTTCTTCTATTTTTTGAACAAAATTTTAATCCCTGCCACAACAAAGACTTATACATCACTGTGCAGAAACATGAGTAAGAAGGGATGATGAACATTATAATGAGGAAGAAGTGAGAACAACTGTATTTTTAAAATCGATACCGAAACAAAAAATGAAAGACTTAAGATCTTCTGTATTTTTTCAGTTTTGACATTAGATGAACATAATGACCTTTCTCTACCATGTCCTTAACTATCTCATGAGCCTCTAAAACCTTCCCTGCGTTTCTTAGATTGTTCACCAGTGTGCTATACACCACAAAGTTCGGGTTACACCCTCTTGACTCCATTTCCTTGAGCAGCGAGCACGCCTCTTTGAATTGTCCAGCCATACAAAACCCTCGGATCATGGAATTGTATGTGAAAACATTCGGGAGTTTCCCCTTTTCCTTCATCTCTCTGAACATTTCCTCGGCTTTTTCGAGCTCCCCGCATGATATATATCCTGTAATCATAACAGTGTAACAAACAACATCCGGGGTGCACCCGGCTTTCACCATTTCGTCCATAAAGTATTCGCAACCTTCTAACTTCCCAGCTCGACTCAGCCCATCTATCAGAGTAGTGAAATGGATCACGCCAGGTTCTACTCCTACTGACGGCATATGATTCAGAAGGTTAACAGCGGCGAGAGGCTTATTCCCTATTGCTAAATGGTGTAAAAGGATGTTGTATGTATACATATCAGGAGAAAACCCGTCTCTAACCATTTCCTCGAGCAATCTGTAAACCCGATCTGTTTTCCCTAACCGAAAGTTCGCAAACATGACAATGTTGTAAGTCAGAACATCCGGTGAAAACCCGTCTTCCAACATCTGCTCGTAGACCCACTCAATCAGCTTGTACTGTTTCACCCCTAGCAAAGAATGCAAAATCGCGTTGTAAGAGTGTTTGAAAGGTCGGTAATTGAAGGTTTTCGATTTGATGAACTGCTCCACGACTTCTCTTGCAAGGCCTGCTTCACCGCAAGTGCATATCAATAGATTGAACGTCCGTGCTGTTGTAGGGTAACCATCTTTGATCATCTCGTCAATTAGCCTGCACATCGCTTTATACTCACCACACTCTGCAAATATCTTCATAAGTAAATGATAACAATTAGCCGTGTGCCTAAAACTCTCCTGTCCACCACACCACACAAAGAACTTGTAAGCTAGCTTAGCACACCTCGTCTTATTATCAAAGCTAAGAGTCCTTAAGATCCCAATAAGAACCTCTCGCACTAAAACTCCTGAGATTGTAACATTCAGCTCATCTAAAGCCGATTTCGTATTGAAACCGGGGCAATCTTGCTGTAAAGTATCAAGGACCCGCGACGCACCAGCCTTGGCACTCTCCAAAAACCTCTTCCGAACAGAGATTTCCTCACGATTGCAGCTTTCATCTTGATTAGTAGTGGAATCCTCATCAAACCCACAATCCATCTCTGAAGATTCCCAAGTTATCTTCAAGGGCTCTTCGGTTTCATCACCGCCTGTGTTACTACTAACATCGCAGAACCTCCTCGAGGTGAAGATAAAGCGAGAAGCTTTACGGACTAAACTTGTGCTAGAATGAATCACAGACTTCATATTTGAGCTCAATCCAACATTGATGTCTTATCATCATCATCATCTCTACTCGAGAAACCTAAATTCACAAGAAATGACAACTCGAGCCTCGTGTTCCCAATTTCGCAAAAACCCATCAAAACTACAGGCGAATAAACAAATTTGGAATCTAGGATTCTGCCAAACCAATCATACTAGACGATTAAGAGATACCTTGACGAAGGAACAAGGTGGAATCGTAAATCAAAACAAACCTACTCACTCAGTCGTCGGAGACGGAGACGGAGACAGAGACGGGAGGAAGAAGAGAATCACCGAACCGAATCCGATTTTTAAAGAGGATCCGACCCGAATTTATCGGCCCATTAATTAAACTGGGCCGGTCCTAAACGTTATCAACGTCAACGTTGACTCAACGTGGCAGCCTCTTTTATAAAATGATAGTGATTAAATTAATGGCTAATGTGAATGAAAATCTAATACTTGTTTCGCTTCTAATTTCGACACTTTCACAAAATTTAAAAAAAAAAAATATTGAAAATTTTCCTTTGCCTTTCAATAATAATATGATAAAAAAAATCTCCTGTTAATACATTTAAAATAGTGAGATTGTAATTTATTCATAAATTCTCGTTAAAAATGTAAAATGATACTATTTAATTTAGGCGTTCGGGTATTTTTAATTTTCAGTTCGGGTAAATGCGGGTTCGGGTATTTGTGAAACAAGGCTAAAAGATATAAGTATCTTCTTCTTGGTAGTGCAAACACTCTTTTGTAGATGGCAAAACATAAGAGATGGAGAAGTCTTAGAGAACAAGTAACAACAATAACAGAGGAAAGAGGAAGAAAGATAGCTTGCGACACAAGTCAAACATATACACATAAAGACCAAGAGAAAGAGAGAGATTGGATGAATCAGCCAAAGAAGCTTGGGTCATATCCATTGCTGGAAGTAGCCAAGACGTAGTAAGCAACGATGTGTCCAATAGAACCCCAAGCAAGAACATCGACGATGTTGAATCCAACAGGATCATTCGATTTCAAGAGGTTGACATATTCCTTAGCACGATCATCGCCGGCTTCGAAGTGGGTTTTTCCGTTCTGCTCCGGCAAGCCCTGTTTCGCCACGTTCTCTCTCTGGAAATTAAAGAAGACGAATCTTCCAAGGAAGAGGGAGAGACCCGTGCTGAGACTTATGACGATGGAGGGACTAAGCTCAGCTCTCACGACGGCAGAGGAAGATCTTCTTCCCACGGTGGTGGATAGCTTGGGTAAAGCAGAGGAGGAGGAGGAGCCACCGAGGCGGAGGGGACGAAGGCCGTGAAATGAAAGAGAATTAGGGTTTATCTGAGGGATTGAAGTAGAGAAAGTTGAAGGAGAGAGCAAAGCAGAAGCACTCGTCGCCATTTTTCTTCTTCTTCTTCTCTCGAGATTTTTCACTGTAATGAGTGACTCTCTTTTTTTCTGGACTTTTGTTGTGTGAAGAAGGATACAATCCAAAATCGATGACGTGGCATCCTTTCATTGGTTCTTTTATGACGTGGCATCCACTCATTGGTTCTTTCTGGATTAAGTGATTTTTTTCCGCTCGATTTAATCCACACATATATAAACAAAGATGAATTATTTTATTAGACTGATGATAATCTTCAGATACAGAATCAACTCAAACCAGGGAGCGACACTAGCCCAAATGGCTCGAACCATGTTCTCTCTTCTAGCCAAGAGTTGATGCAAACATAAAACACTTCTGTTCACACAACATGAGATCTTCAACAACACTCTCTAAAGAGGAAAATCATCTAACTCTATCACATTCTACTAGCAATTGCACAACACATAATTTACACCCTTTAGCGATCTCGCCCTACGCTTTCGTGTATTTTTTTCCGGGGCCGAGATAGCCAAAAGCTCATTTATTCGTCTGATGGGGTTCGGTCGGGGTGATTATAGAAATGAATCAAGGTAGGCGTAGTTTCTGCGCCGGCCATACTCAAGGAGACTACCGTAAGTGCGGTCCCAAACGCCTATGAAGAGTGCTTCTGTGTCTGGGCTGAAAGATATTCCCGAGATCTCTCCAAAGAAATCAATCTCTTGCTCTGTTTCATACCCGTTTGAGACGTCGTAGACATGGACAAAATCAGCTGGTTCAGCCATGGCCATGTATTTCCCATCAGATGTGTAGCGGATGGATCGGATTGCCCCGAGGTTACCCCTCAAGACAGCAACAGATTTGGACAGGTTACGAATGTCCCAAACCCTGCAAGTCTTGTCTTGGTTACCGGTGGAGAAAGTGACCCCGTCTGGGTGCCACGCGGATGCAAAGGAAAAATCCAAATGTCCCGCTAGCGTTCCAAGAGTCTGTCGAAATCGTAAAGTGTGTTAGGATTAGGAAACCGTATCTATTCAAATAAACTTAAATCATAGAGATCGTGTCTTCACCTTTCCCGTGTTGGGGTCTACCAGAAGACCTTCCGGGTTGTCTCCCACAATCGTCAACAATTTACCATCCGGACTCAAAGAGGAATGCTGTCAACAACAATGGCCTGTTATCGTTAGCTGATTCATGGGTACAACTACATTTATCATTTTTAAGCATAAAAGACGATATCATGATTTCAACTAAAAGTCAGGAATTCGAACTTACTGCCACATGTGTTAAAGATAGGACTTATGCCAAAGCAAAAACTAGGTACATAGAAACAAGTAGTAGGACTTACGTTCACTGGCCAAGGAAAGCGGAAATGGTTAACAAGCTGGTATCTCTCCATATCAAAATCCCTGACTCCACAATCATTATTTGAGGCAGTAAAATGAAGGGCGCCACTGCAAACAGACAAACGCCAAAAGGTAAGATAGAAGAAGTTAATTGCACAAGTTAGCAAAAAATACTTCGAGGAAAAGATAAATAAATACCTGGGTTTGTCGTAAATCTCAATGGCATTAGTGATAGCATTGTCATCATAAGTTGTGCGAGAACAAAAGCTCACACCGGGTCTATCAAGATGCTGTGTCAAAACAATGTGGAAACAGATGAAGTTCCTTGATTAGATCACATGTAATTTTCCTGTGAAATCCATAATTCATGCGATTGTAAAGCTTACCTTGCATATAAGTTCTCCTTGAAATCCGCCGGCAACTAAAAATTTATCTCTCACTGCAAGTGTACTCACCTGAGTCTTCGTAAATCCCTCCAATAAACTTCCAGGATGTTTCTGCACTCACACAAGAAAATGTTAAAACAATCACCATTATGTGTGAAGATATTTAGAGAAGAATCTTTTATCATTCTGGAAGAAACAAACCTCGGAGGGGGCAACATGACCTTGAACATTGAGAACTTCATGCTTTCGGGATGTTAGAGTCGAATAGTGGCTCACCAAAAATTGCGACATAAGGTAGACATCGTGTTTAGAAGTTGCCCAAACCAAATTCCTCAACTACAATACAACGAAGAGACTGTTTATCAGATGACCACATAGAGGCTTTTTGGCAGAACAAACGTACCACGAGTCCATATCATTTAACTTGTGCAGATAGTTAGAGCAACTTGTAACATCCTCATCACCCAAACACATTCTACACAGATTGAATTACCAAACAGAACAGCAAACGAGAAAAAAAATAGCTATTCTTCAATAATATGAACCTGGAAATGAAGAATACTTGATTTGATAGATCTCGAATTCCGCCAGAAATCATAGAATCCGGCACCTTTCTGTGTGACCATGCAATCCTGAATCCATTAAGCAAATGATATACTAAAGAGTCAAACAGAGGAAGACTTAAACATCTTGACAACAACTTAAAGAGTCAAAGAGTGGAAGACTTACTTTCCCCGAAGATTCCCCAGAATTAGGGACATTTTCGTAGTTTTTGTACTGTTCTAATCTAGTTTGTCGGTATTTCTCTCTTGTAATACTAAGCCTGTCCCAAGGTATTCCCTGGATGTCTTTACCTTTGCGGGCTTGGTCAGCTGAAGTATCAGCTATTTTATTATTCTGTAACAAAACAATCCAAACAATAGATCAAGAGATTGCAAGAATAATCCTGAACTTTCAAATGATTAATCGATCTACGCTATACGCTTCACACAGGTCATTTTAAACAAAAAAATTAACACTGGACTTTCATACAAGCATACTTACAGAGAAATCAAACTCGTCGACGTCAGAATCAGATGCGGCCAAGTCATCCCCACGAAAATCCTCATCCATGTCACCGTCTACCTCTTCCATTTCATCATCTACATCGTCCATGTACTCCGCATCATCGCCTTGATAATTCGACATTTTATTTAGTTGATAAACAAAGCACCTGCATATAATTACTGAAATCAGAAGAAGCTACAATAGTAGAATCCAAGTATGCAAAAAGAAACTAAATCAAAAGTATTGTATGAACCTAAAACAATAAGATCCAGACAAGCCATAGTCAAGAAATTAGCAAAATCAAACAATCACATATATAAATAGAAGCTACTATCAAATAAGTAATTTCCTAAACAGAAACCTCAAATTTCAAATTCGTTAAGCGAACAAAGACAAAGAGCATGGAAGAAGAAGCCCAGAAACGTAGCCGACATAATCGCAGAGCAAAGCACAAACACTACCTATCGAATCGAGATTCAAAAAGAAAAAGAAAAACAAAGATCAAAGAGAATCATCACCTTGAGATGAAATTCGTGAAAACGAAAATCGGATTCAAAATCGAAGGAAGATGTTGATGATGATGATGATCCAAGTTTAGGGTTGGAGATCGAAATTTTATCTCATCTTCTATTCGATAGAGACGGAACGGACGGTCCCAAATATTTTTTCCCGATTTTTTTAAAAAGTTTCTTTCGGATGTTGTTTTACTTTTTTACCCTTCCATAATTTGAGTCACGATCAATCAAATTAAACTATGGTTCTGATTACGAGGGCTACTTTTGTCTTTTTCACTCATTCTGATCCAATCACTCTATATTAAATAAAGTTTTGTTGGGGGAAGCCAAAAAAAATAAAGTTTTGTTGGGGTATATAATAATAACACAATAAATTGTATTATCACAAATACAATAAGTTTTGTTATCACAATCTCGTAATTTTGTTGAAATCCATGTAACTTAACATTTTATTGGAGTCAGATATATACAGTTCATCCCGATTTTAATGATCATTCTCAAAATTGATTTATCGATCCGTAACCAATATACCGCAAAAAGGCATCATTCCGAAAGACATATTAAACCTCCACTAAGTGAAAAGTTTTATACTATAGCATATATAAAATACATAGACTAATCCACTCATACACGATTGGTTTTGAGTTGGAAGCTCACGTAAGTTTACTGTTTTGTTGTTGCTTTCATAGAGGGAAGACAAGAGACAAAACATAGACAACATTGTAATGTTGGTTTTGAGTTGGAAGCTCACGTAAATTAACTGTTTTGTTGTTGCTTTCATAGAGGGAAGACTAGAGACAAGACATAGACAACATTGTAATGTTGTTTTCATTATCATTCCTCAAAAGAGAAGATTTCTTCTACAATGACAAAAAAAAAAAGTTTTTACTCAGGAGTTAGCTAAATTATCTAACTTATTTTTTTCCCATCCGTATATGCAAAACTCAGATCATTCTCTCCCATGGCTTTTCTTTAACAGACAAATCTTCTTCTTCTTCTCTGCATCAATTAAGAAAAGCAATTAGCTTTCATCATTGCAATTTTTCGTCACTACACTGAGCCTGAAGGCAATGGATCCGTAATCTCAGGAGAGAACTTACATGAAGTTGAGATTCCCGTAGATTCTCCAGCATTTCTGTTATCTCCATCTGTTTCATCACCGTCGCGTGTAAAACCTGCTCACAAAATGTTACAATGTTTCAAAGTGTTCTCAATGATTTACAGATGAGATACTACTATAGTAATCGATTTTTATTACCCTCTTTGTTTTCTCAAGATCAAACTCAACCGACTTTATTCTCTCTAAAGAATCCATCAACATTCTCTCCTTCTCTACTGGTATTTCTACTGGTTTGTTTCGGATATCCTCATACTGTTTCTCCAGTTTCTGTAACCGCTCCAAACAAGGAACAATCCGGTCATTCATCGTTGTCGCTTCTCTAGGAGTTGGGATCAGGCTGCTCCTACTGTCGTCTTCTGTTGGACTTGAAGGGGTGACTGTATTTTGGCTTCTCAAAAGCTTAAATGGGATGTAACGAAAAACCGCAGTTAGTTTCAGCATTAAAGAAAGCAGCCTTTTCGCTACGTTCTCAGACTTTATCTTGTCAATTGTTCCCTTTAAATCGTGAAGCCAACGGATGACGGGAGCACCTGAGGAGATACCAGAGGGAAGATGGAAATTCAAAAGGTGATAAAATTATGAAGCGAATCCGCTATATTTAGCAGAGAAGTATAGATTGGAAGCACAAACCTGGTGGCGATGTTTCACATTTTAAACCAAGAGTTGTTTGGTTGAGTTCGAGCATTTGTTGATGGGAAGGCTTTTCTTGGCCTTTTCGGTTAGTAGCTTTGTCATGTACGGTAAACTTGTCGTCACAACTATAATACCCGTTAACATCTGATGGCCTAGCCTGCATAGATCATAATAGTCAGTTCTTAAGAAGCTAGATCGGTTTATGACACATATGTACCAACACAAGAACTCACTTCCTCAGAAGTTGCGTTCAGATGAGCGGAGGATAAGCACACTCGTCCAGTTAGAGAAGTAGAAACATCAGAGCAAGATACAGACTTTGCTGTCGAAGTCTCAGCTTGCATAGACTGAAATCCGAAGTTGCATTCAGCATATTTTAACCGGGAAAATAAAAATTCTAGAACAAACAGCGAAATTTTCTTGATAGAGAGCTGCTTTACCTTCGAAGGATGTATACTTATGTAGGAGGAAGAACTTTGCGAGTCACTCAACTTCCTGGTGATTTGCCTAAAGAGTGATGAATCTCCATGGTAGATAAGCTAATCAAGGCGTAGATCTAAAATGAGTATTCATGTATAAGCCAGGACTAAAAACTTACTCATTACAAGTTTCTAAGGAAAAGACAACATCCTCGAAGATTATAAGCGAAAAGATTATAAGATAAAAAAGTTTACCTTCATTATTTCAGGATCATTCCAGGGTCCCTTATTAGACCGAAGACACCCTCCATCGCCAAAGCAAGAGCATGAACCTCCGAGAAATTCAGGCAATTGACTAAAATACAGAGCAGCAGAGCTAGTAAGTGTTGGCTAGACATAGTATCCGAAATCTCCAAGGGTAGTTTAATGGAAACAAACGTACCTTGAATCGACGGCTTCTTGTAACTTGGATAAAGATTTGGGTTCTAGCACCTGCATTGACAAAGATAGGATAAGTTACACATAACAATAACTGACCAAAAGAGAAAACTACGTTGAAACTCGTACATGTATCTTTGAGATGGTCTTTGCATCAAGAAACTTCTGCGCAGCAGGCCAGAGCATCTTTTTGAAACCTGTTCCAGCATTTACAACGTACATTCTGTGCAACGTCTGCAAAATAAAACGATGACTTGCAACAACCGGGTATATGCATGTGAAGAGGAAATGAAATGTAGAATCGAGAAATCCAAGTACCTCAGGGTAGTAACTATTGTCTATCTTCGACATGGCAGCCACTAGATTTGCAGCCGTAGGTGTAAAGTTCTTCATGCCCTGTCCATTAACATGACACGGGACAGCTAAGAATCTAGATGAACTAAAATAGCAAGTTCTGCTTTGAAGCATTACACAATGCAGAAAAAGGTCAAAATCTTGATAAGGAAAATAATTTACCAGTCCTTGTACATCTAGTATCGTAGTCGTGGAACAGATTCGACGCTTTGCAGCAATTGAGCATGCAGGAAATTTCTCCAAGAGAGCTCTCTCAAACTCTTGCACATGGTACTTTAGATATCTGTCTATGGTGGTGATACGCATAAGCTTCGCAGGATGAGCTTTCCCGAGTCTTTCGATATAGACAGGTCTTCCTTCCTTGTCAACTCCGTGATAGCCTTGAGGATAGTATTGCAAAACTTCTTCAAGCTCGTCGAAATCAAAATCCTACCAATCCACATACATAGAAGGACATTACTAGAGTTTCATATTGAATCCATCGACTAATTCAGAGAGTGGTTTCTAAATTTATGCTCGATGACTCCTTACCTCGAGGATAGTATCTGTCCCATACTCTTTTCTCCATCGAAGCATTTCTTCCCACATTTGGATGGTTCTTTCAATGTTAAAATCTCTAGCTTTCAAAAATCTATATTACGAAGGTAAAGAGTTAGTTACCTTGACATTATTACCAGCGCATCACGTTATAAACTTAAGCGAACCAGAGTCGTTATGTAAGCTACTAAAGAAGGACAGCCTAACCTCAAAAGAGTATGATACTCATCATGTCTAGGAGGTAACAAATCTCTCTCCAGAAGCTTACTGCGAAACTCAAGCACAACGCTCTCTTCTTTTTCATCGCGTACATCTTCAATGGAAACAGCAGGAATCCGATAGTCGATTTTCCTTTTACCCCTTTTCTTCAAAGAATGAGTGAGCTTGGTTGAAGCATTAATCGCCTTCTTCTTCAAATTCCCGATTTTCGAGCGTCGTCTCTCATCTTCTGAGAATTCAAAATCTGATCTTCTCTCCCTAAATTCGTCAAGCGTACCGATTTCTTCGACACCTTCAATAGTATAAAGTATCAATAAAATTCTCAGTATCTAACAATCTCAAAGCTATTATAAATCAAGAACCAGAAGAAAGAAAAGAAAAGAACAAAACTTTACCTGACATAACAACTCAAAGAGAAAGAAGTGTTTTGATACTAATACAAAGATTCAGAGGACATGCATTTGAGTCTTGCGAACATCAAAACTGCAAACAGATTATTAAAAAAAAATTTGAGAGATTCAACAAAGAATCAATCTTTGTAAAAGATGAGAAACAAGAAGTTTAACCTTTTCTTCTTCTTCTTGTAGACACCAAAGAAATCAACAAAACTTTGAGTGATTAAATTATAGCAGAAACCCACTAAAAATCTCTAAGCTCTTTATCTACACACTTGTCTTCTCCTACAGAATCAAAAAAAAAAAAAAACTCTTAAGCTCTTGCCATAAATGAAATCTCGAAACTTTTTCAAAAACAGAGAAAACGAAACCGTTAAAGTAAAAACAGTAATCGGAAGATCGGAAACGGAAAGTATCAAAGTGAGTCTTGTCTGTATTTTAACGACCGACACTTGAAGGATTTTAAAAACCCATTTAGAAAAATCGCAGAAGCAAATGTCGATCGAAGACAATACAGATCTCATCATCTCCATTCTCAAATTGAACATAAGGGAAAGAATATAGACAAACCAAACTCTGAAATTTTAACCTAACAAAAACAGAGACATGATCTCTTTCTCCGATTCCAATATACCTCAGATAGATTCGGAAAGTTTAAAAAGGAAACGAGATTTATAAAAGGATTCTTCGTCGTCGTCGTCGTCTTCGATCTGGAGATTCTCTCGTGTCTTCTTCTTCTTCTTTCGTCTTGTTTCTTGTTTCTGCTTCTTTACTCTTTGCTTTTGAGTTTTTGGGCCTTTTGGCCACTTAATAAAAAAATATATTCTCTTGCTTTGTTTTTTTTTTTAATTCTTCTTTTTTATAAGTATTATTATTATAATAGATTATTATTATTTTCAGACAGACAGACAGTAACTTTTTTTTTTTCGTACCTTTTAGATTGGTTTAGTTTGGTCTGGTTCTATATATTGCATGCGTGTCCTTTTCTTCCTTTCCACATGTCATCAGAACAAATATTTTTTTTTCCTTTTTGATAATTTGTAAAATAGATTTTCAACACATCCTATCTTTATAACATTTGTTTAATCATTCAAAAGTTACGTTTATTAACAAAATTTGTATATATATAGTTGATTTGGTTTACTAAGTTACTTTGGTTTAGCCACAATTTTACAACTTGGTTTAGTGTTTTTGATGTTGTCTCTTCTCTTGATTAGTATTTAAAGCTTCTTATTCACATTGTAAAATCGATGTTGAGAGCTTATATAGAGATATTTTCTTTTGTTCTTCATCCAAATTCTCTCAACCTTCGTGGAAACTCTTATTTGGTTAAAAAATTATTTTATGTTTATATTCTGCTACAATCGTTTTTTCAATTATTACAAAACATATCTAGTTATTTTCAGCAACTAGAAATAGATTGTCACGTTCTGATTCATTAACAACTCCACAAAACAAACAAACAAAAAAAAGCGTGAATTGATGAAATAACAAAAAAAAGATTAATTAGATTTGTAGAAATATGTTAAAAAATATAGGAAGAAAAGAAGTTTTTGGTTAGTTAATTAGATAATGGGATTTTTTTGGTTATTTGACCTAATTTATCTAAATAAAATTTGATCAATAAATACTAGTTTTCCTTTTTTCTTTAGTGAAAAAGTTAGGTTTTTATTCAATCATTAGAGCATTTCCAATGTGCTATTCGATTTTTTACTCTATAATGAAATAACATTAAAAAGAAGTTAGATTTTGTTTCAACGTTACTCCATTTATAACTCCAAAATGTTTACTCAAAAATAGAAATTTCGACAAAACTTCCAGAAAATCTCTTGGATATTCATATAATCTTTTTGGTTCATTAGTGAGTATATTGATTGCGAACAAAAAAAGTGAGTATATTGATTATTTCATCTTAATGTCGACTGTTTAAGCTCAAATTTTTAACAGGAAATTTTATATCTGCAGTTGAACAAAAAAAATTACTATATCTTTTCCCTTTTTTAAGTTTTATAGCTAACGTCCATTTTATAAATAGATAATTAGTCAATGCACTTAACATAAATGTCGCACGATACGTGTGGGAGAAAATTGACAATTGATAGGAAGAAAATGGTTGAATAAATAATTAGTGATATGAAAATGTAATGTTACGCTTACGTAAACTATATGACGATTAGTAAAGCTTCGGTGGCGTAGTTCATGTTTTTTCTAGAACAAAAGGGGTGGATGTAATTAAATTAGAGTAAGTTGACTTTATGTTCAACCACATATGGATGTAAACACGTGTCAAAATTACCCGGTCTGCTGTATTTAATGCATGCGTCTCATCATTTTAGATTCATACTAGGATTATGGATTTTCTAAATCATTAAAGAAAATAACATTCTTATAAATTTCTTTAATGTGTTATATCATAAATACATAATATAATACATAAATCAACTCCTATATATATTTTCTCTCAAATTATATATCTATATGCTACATTGATGTCTAAAAAAAGAAGCTATTTTGGCGGAAAAAAAGAGTTGTTTTTCATGTATCTTTCAGTATTAATAATTATAAATTGCCAGATTTAATTTTTTTTTTATTAAAACTATTATTTTAACGTTATAAAAATTTGTTTTATACAAAAGTAAAGTATTATTGTTATATATTATACAATCTTAATACGCGGTGAAAAGTAAAAGAAAAAATACGTCTTAATATATGTAAAAATGAGAAAGTATTAAGTTGATTCAAACTCATTATATAATTATATTTTCCTTCAAATTACTTATCTATATAATTTTTCCATTTCACAAACAATATGGTTTAAAATTTTTAATTTTATTTTGCAAAAAGTGTCAAATTTACAGTTTTCAATACAAATTTATAAAATCAATTTCAATTACAACTTAATTTTTTTAATATATTAATTGGTGAAAAAAAAAATTTCCTTAACATATTAATGAAAAATAAAAAAAATATTTTAATTTGCGAGAAAAATGTCATAATAGCATTTTATATAACGGAGAGAGTATTAAATTGTTTTTAAACTGATTATGCAAATATACACGCGAGGTGGAAGTCTTGCGTGCATTGCATCGCACATAGACTCCGACCAAATACCAACAATTTTATTTTAACAAAGAAAATATATCAACAATTTTTGTGTGCAATAATATCAACAATTTTGTTTTTTACCCTTTTTCACGAAATTTTTAAAATTTTTTATTTCACAATTACAATTTACAAACAAAACGGGTCCAGCAATAAATGAGAATGGTCCAATCAGACAAAATATTGCGTTAAAGAAAAACAGATGAGAACATCGTCGTCGTGGGCAAAAAAATTTTACTGCTACATCATTATCAAATGATATACACAATTTTTTCAATTTAAATGATTACTTTATTTACCGTTACATCGAATAAAACGTCAGAAGACAGTGTCGTTTCTTCGCTGTGGAAACGAAATAATGAAACTATCATTCGCCATTAAATCATCACTTTAATTACGTACCGACAGAGTAAATCCGAGTTACGAGCATTTATTGTTCGGGAACTCCCACCACCAAATAACCACACGGTTACTATTATTACATTCATTATTCGAACTTGCTTTTTTTATGTTTTTGTGTGAAGTCGGTGGTCCAAAAAAAAAAAAATTAGAGCATTTCCCGTGAGATTCTCCAAAAATTTTTGACTATTTATGGGTCTCACCATTTTTGATTTAAAAAAAACAAAATTCCTAACCAATCGCGGACCGCCACGTGTCGTGGGACCCGCAAAAATAGTTAAGAATTGATCCTTAACCAAGGATTTTAAGGACTCCAAAATCCAAAAATACTTAACTATTTATGGGTGGGACCCATGAATAGTTAAGGATTTTTGGACTTTGGACTACGGATGAAGATGCTCTTATACTACTATATAATGCATTTTACACGCGCGTATGATACATATACATCATATATATATATATACGTGTAAAAATTGCATGTACAATGTATTTTTCAAATTTTTTGCAAAAAAATTAATGTTATATAATGTTTTTATCTTTAATACTTTATAGTACTTCGCCCGTTTTATGAAAAAATGTCATTCTAATACATTTCATATATATTAAAAATTGTGTAATTATACAAATTTTTCTTTATTTAATATACCACGGGTTTGATGATTATGAATTCAATTCAAAGGAAATGAGTTATGAATGAAAAGTATAATAGAACTTTTAATTAAAAACTTACGCTAGAAATATTATAAAACGACACTTTTGTGAAACAAAAAAAAATTAAAATGACATTTTATGCTAAACAAATGAAGTATAATTTTTTATATGTTAAATTAATTGTATTTAATGTTATTTTTATCCAAAAGAGATCAAATGAATAAAAGTCCATAATTTTTCACTTGGCGCGTAATAACTTTAAGCATCAACTAATTTGAAACGGAAAAAGTATATTTGATCTTTAATAGAGAAACTAATTAATACAACGTGGTAAATATGGATGCAATATGTTTATAAATATAGATATATAGAGATGTTAAAATTTAGAGAAAACCGTAATAAATGGATGAGTATGGTCTATTCGATGTAAAAAAAAATGAGAGCTTATTTAGTCTAGTGTAATTAAAAAAAAAAACATCTAGTTTAGTGAGGCCATGGTAAAAGAGTGACTTGAAAACAGAATCGACCATTATCACAATAACATCAATAAACAAAAACTGAACCGTATAAAAGATCTAATGCGGATCTAAAAGTGTGTAATGTGTATGCATGCACTTGGAGGAAATTTTGGATATATATAATATAATAATACCAATGTTCAAAAAAACGATAGGCGCTAAGCGGACGGTGCTCTAACGTCTAGTGTCTAGAAAGATTGATCGGGACCTAGGCGATTTTTAGGCGGTTTAAACGTTTACATAATAAAAATATTTTTTAATATATAACATATTACAAGATATAATATATAGCTCATAATCTATCTTAGGAAAAAAAATATCTATTAAAAAACTCAAATATATTACATTATAAACGAAAATTAGCTAAAATATGTGTTTTATACATAAACTTTACTAATCGTATATTTTATGAAACTAAAATCTATAATTAGGTTATATGTAAAAATTAAAATTTAATTAACTTATATTTTTGTCGGTCTCTCTAGGTCCGCCTAGGTCTGCCTAGACTCATCTAAATCCGCCTAGACCCGCCTAAACTCGTTTAGCAACATTGACGCTTAATTGCAGCGCCTAGAAAGTAATTGTGACGGTCTATAGACGCTTAGCTCCTAGCTAGGTACTGTCTAGACAACCGCTTAAACCGCTTTTTAGAACACTGAATAATACTAAAATATTTCGAAATATAGTCTTGTTAAGTTCAGACATGATAGTAACGTTTTTGCATCCGCTAAAACAAATCTTTGAAAAATGGTGAAATGAAAGAGGAAAAAGATTTTAAAAAAAAAAAGAAGAAGAAAGATTTAGATGTGAAGGAGAGAATCCAAGAATTGAGAGTAACTTGACATTGTGACAAAGAAGATGGCGCAATCTTCGTTTTGCAGTGCTGAACAAAAGTCTTTTTTTTTTAATATAAAATTTGCAAATTTCAAAAAAAAAAAAAAAAAAGTAAAGTACGAAGGAAATGTCACTTTCTTCACAGAGTTGACAGCCATAAATAAATAATAATATTAATTATAATTACCATTCCAAAGCCCCAAATATTCTGCAGTTATTGGTCGTTTTCCTTACTCTTCACCAACTTTTGTACTTGGCATTTCATACATTTTTCAAATATTTTACATTTTTACTACATTCTTGCCAGAGTAATTTAAAAAAAAATATAATTAGTTTTTTTGATAAAAGATTTTAAAATTTTAAAAATCGAACATAAAACGATATTGAAAATCAAAAAAAATCTAACTAGTTTCTACCAATAAACATCCTCAGTTTCTCAAAAACGTGTATATATATATATACGTATATAAATCTCTCTAATATTATATTCATGTTGTTTTACAAAAAATGTCATGCTACCACATTTCATGTGTATTAAAAAGTTTAAATATACTCAAACGTTTTAATTTAATAAGCAATTAATTAAACATGAATAATTTTTATCGGCTATTCAAAAAAGTAAGAAAAAACGAATGCACAAAATTACATTGTGAACATTAAACGACGATGAAAATCATAAAAACCTAAAACGACATTCTTTAGAAAATAAAACAAAAATTCTAAAATGATACTTTTTACGAAACAAGACGTGAAAAAGAGTATATTATATTAGTAGTGGGTAAAGGTAAATCAATGAAAAGTTTTAACACCTAATTGTATTATTATAACATAACATGTGGTGAAGACTTAACCAAGAAACAGACAATTACAAAGAAAAACAATGAAACTTGTTAGCTACACAAGTTTGTCAATAAGAGGAAAGAATTTGAAAGCCTTGTGAATATCGCTTTACCAGATTCACAAGCAATCTTTCTTTTATCCTTTCCATATATTTTTTTCTCGATTTTCAAACCTTATTACATTAAGGTCAAATTCTTTCTCTCTCTCACTATCTTAGAATTTAGTATCATATTTTTTTTTTTGTTTCACAAAAAGTGTTATTCTGACATTTTTCACACAAATAAAAAAATTGTTAAAAAACTTTACATGTCCTTAATTAAAATATTTTTTTAAAAAATCTCCCTCCAATTAATACATTAAAACAGCGAGGTTAAAACCATAATTTCGCTTAAAATTTTGCATCGAAAATGTTAAACGACATTTTTTGTGAAAAAATTTAAAATCTCAAAACGAAACTTTGAGAAATGGGAAGAGTAATAAATAAATTAAGTTCAAAGAATTTATTTTGCGCGAGATTATTAATCTGTAATTAACATCATAATTAGAACGAAATCAAAGAGTAACAAAAATCTCATGTAAGGGTTTTGGATAGCTTCGAGAACAAAAAGACTGACACAATCTCTTTTATCAATGGGGTCAACTCTTTAAGCCTTTTGTTTTTCACTTTTGAAATGCCCGTGAAAATTGTTTTACCAAAATCGATGAGCATTTTTTTACCAAAAAATATAACATAAATATATACACTGTTACCAAAGTACATGTGTATAGTTAACAGTAATTGTTTAGATTTAAAAAATATATTTATAGGAGTAGCAAGTCAAACTAACTAACTTTATTTTACACTAGAGTTGAGTTGATATGTGGTAACTCTTTAAAGGCTTAATGTACAATAGGCTCTCGTAGGTCTTTCGGTTCTATTTGATTCGTTTTTTTTGATTTTCGATTTTTGGTTTTTTCGGTTCTAAAAAATTGTAACCATTCAGTTTTTTAAAAAATTTAGTTCGATTAAAATTAAGTAACCATTCAAATTCTAGTATTAATTTTTGTGCCTTTTTAATTTTTTTGTATTTTTGGAATTTTTGAAATTTTTAAGTATTTTTAGATACTTTCGATTTTTTCAGTTACCCATTCGGTTTAGGTTCAAGTTTTTCATGTTATCAAAAACTGGAACCATTCGATTATTTTACAATTTTGGTTCGGTTTCGATTCGATTTTTTCCGATTTTTTGATTTGGTTATTCGATTCCGGTTATTATGTCCACCGTAGACTCTCGAGACAAAAGGGGCCACACGAAGTGTAAAAGAAACTAAATTTTACTGTTTAACTTTTAGCTAAGTAACTGAGAGGTACTACTTTTTTTTACCTGTCGAAGATGTGAGCCAAAGAAGGACCAGTTCTTATAGAAAAAACGACGTGTGGTTTTAGTTCTTTCTGCCTAATGTAACTGACTCTAATTTATTGATAGTTTTTGGAGTTATGTCAAACGATGAAAGATGCTACAGCTCATGTCCTTCGCCTTCGCAAACGACAATTGTAACTTCTCGTCGTTTTGCTTGCTCCCTCGCAAAACAACGTGCACTTCTGTTCTCTAATCGTCCTTTTTTTTTCTCTAAACACTACAAACAAAAACCACTATTTGGTATTATTATGTTTTTCTTTACTATATTTGATTCAAGAAACCAACATAAATGAAATGGTATGTGGATTTCTTCTTTGTAATTCTTGTGAATTAAGTTCATATATACAACAGAAAAATTGGACTGTCAAGTTTTTTTTCCTCGAAACCAATTTTATTAAAGTGTTCGGTAAAATACTCTCTTCAGAGGTGGTCAACGACAGATGTGCTTCCATGGGAGAAGAAGGAACCGCGAAGCCTTGCCCTTTTAGCAAGGTCGTCAGCTTGAGCATTCAAGTTACAATAGAAAATATTGAAACACGGGAAATTACATTTAAGAGCCCNCGAAGCCTTGCCCTTTTAGCAAGGTCGTCAGCTTGAGCATTCAAGTTACAATAGAAAATATTGAAACACGGGAAGTTACATTTAAGAGCCCTAAAGCTATCAATCTCTGATACGAAGGAAGGCCACTCCATCAAGATGGCGATTCTCGAGTCTAGCAACAACCATAAACAAAATTGGACCGTGACGACTGTCAAAATCTTTTAGATGAATTATGTTATTTGGGTTCTATTATACGAATGCACACTTGAGAATTTTCTTATAAAACGGATATCTGCTATACAATGTATTGTTACTTTGTTAGTTAAAGAAACATACACAGTTCATGGAGGCAAGAACTCCAAGAAACTCAAATGTACATGTAAGAAAGTGTGTTGTTGATTGAGTTCATCAAATGTACATGCAAGAAGGTATCAAGTCTTCCTTCTTCGGGTTTGCGGTTTATTATATATCATCTGCCAAGAAACAAGAAGACAAATCATATCATAACACAAGAGGCTATTGTGTTGTTGAATATTATATATATAGAAGTAGATGGCAAATTCAACACTAACCTTGTTGAGGATCTTCGTGTACAAAGAAACTCGCAGCAACTATCAGATAACAAAGAATGAGCATCAATCCTTTGAAGTAATTCGATGTCCCTTCCTGCATTAACAACAAACAACAGAGAGACATTTAACAACTTCATGAACAAACTCAAGATTAGTTTCATATATTTAGCTTCAAGATTATTATTATTAACCCACCTGGAGAAAGAAAGCTACAACGATAACAGTTATGAACAATGTAGCCGTCTCAAACAGCTGGAAATTTAGGTCCATTTGTGCTCCCATCATCCATCCGATCACAACACAAAAAGGAACCTAGTTCCAATCGAGTAAAAGCGGATGCTATGAATCAAACCAAATCTGCTAGAAAACGTGCAATACTCGACCCAAGTTCGCATTTCTCATACATACCGCAAACATGGAAATCTGAATGGAGGATCCAATAGCCACTCCCAAAGACAGATCCTGCAAAAAGAGATCACATTTAGAACCTAATGAAGATAAACCACATAAATCATGACGCAAGAGACTTGTCTCGGTACCAGCTTGTCTTTCATGGCGAACATAATTGCACCTGCATGCTCGGCCGCATTCCCTACTATAGGAAGTACGATTACACTGATGAAAGATATCGGAATCTTCCATGAGGCTGAAGCACCCTATTACAGATTCAAAAACAAAAAAACACAAAACCATAAGCCAAATTCATAAACTAGCGTTTCAATGTTTTCCTGATCATGGGGTTTCTAGTCAATCTTTGACAAGGACAACCTTTTACAGAAAAGACTAGTGCGGTTTGCATACGATTAAGAATATTACAAGTATCTAAAACATATTTGAATATATGTCTTGCATCGAGTGAAGATTTTACCCTCCATGTATGGTTCAGGCGAAAGAGTTAAAACCAGAGAACTACGGCCGTAGAGATATAATATGGAAACGAATAAACAAGTCATGTTTACTTGTATAGTACTACTGTAGGATCTTCAAAAGAATGAAGCAGAGATACTACAGATGACTGTTTACCTCTATGGCATCGACAAGATAGCCAGAAAGAAGAGAGACCCAAGCTGTCAAGATTGAAAGCCAAATGATAGCTTCCCACTTGGAGATCTCAGGATCTTCATCATCCTCTGAAGTTTCTTCGTTCTGGTTTGTTTCCTATAAATTAACAGTGTTTATTAAACAGGAGAGATACATCCATGCAGAAGAGAGAAAATAACCACTCGGTTTTATGGCCATTGTTTTATAAATTAAACTAAACAGATGCCGTAAAATGGGGAAGAATCATCCGTGGTCATGGTTTTACTGGTTGTGACTTAGAAGAAATCAAGAAACACTTATAAGACAACCAAAGGTGAAAGACAACGAACCTCTGTAAGAGGGATATAAGAACTCGGCTGGCGCTTTAACTGGAAAAAGAGGTAAGCAGCATAGGCAACGAGCATTATGCAACTGCTGAACCTCGAGAGGGCCAGCTCTGAAGAACCAGCATGAACCTCACTGTGTGTGTAATGAAGAACTGCAGGAAAGAGTAGTCCCATGACAGCCATCAAAAGCAGCCCCGAATTCACAACTGCATTTCCCTGTATTGCAGAAGAAATAAGCTCAGAAACGCAATACAGACTACAGAACAGCAAGAACCAAAAAAGGATTAGAAAAAGAGAACAAATGATTGATATGCCTACTTTGTCGAAGACTTGCTCGTTACGAGAAAACACAAGGCCACCACAGAAAAAGGCGCAGCCAAGCACAAGCAACATGTTAGACAGAATTGAGCCGAGCAGGGTCAGCTGTACAACGCGTATCATTCCATTCTTAAGAGCGAAAATCGATATGATCAGCTCAGTCACGTTTCCAAATGTAGCATTTAGGAGGCCTCCAACTGTGATTGCGCATCGAAAAAAAAGTCAGGAGAAAAGAGAGTAAACCTGAAATATAGAACGGGAATCAGAAGACACCAAGTCATACCAGTTGAACCTGTGTAACAAGCCAATTGCCTGTTAAAGAAAAACGGTTTATCTATACGTAAGCATTGCTAATAGAATGATAAGAGTTGCAAGTACGAGTGACGGCTTTACTCTGTGGCATATCCAAGACGTTCAGCTAACGGTGTAATTCCTAATAAGCTCAGTAAGAAAACCCATCCCTAAAGCCACAAAAAAGAATAATTTCTTAGAAACAACAAGAAGAAAACGAAACAGCTAAACAGAGTTACCCGAAACCACAAAAGCACACCTTGCTATCGGTCAAGTAGTGAAGTAGTATCGCTAGAGGACCGAAAGGCAACAAAAGATTGAGTTTATTCGATAAAAGAACGATCTTGAAGCTCTGTAGCACGGTGTTCATCGGGCATTTAGCTCCGCGTTGACGAAAACTCGCAGAAAAAGAACCTTGCTCCATCAAAGAAGTTGCTTTAATCTGTGGGGAATCAGTTTCTCGTCTAAAAAAGCGTTTTTGCTCATCAGCTTCATTAACCAATCCCATCTGTTATCAAAGTTATAGTAATCGTTTCCATGATTAAGCTGAGAGCAAAACAAGGGAGATAAATGCGTGTGATTAAGAACTAGCTTACTTCAATTTGGGCGTGAATGAGAGCTGGGACCTTACAACAACCCATAGGCTCGAGACGAGTCTAGCAGAAGATCAACAATGTTGTCTTGTTCTTGAACTTTTGGGGATGCTTAGGGCAAAAGCATCAAATATCGAAGAGCATTTGCTTTTACTACACAGCTCCTACGATTCAACTGTAACTCAAAGCTTTAAGGTTTCCAAAGAAACCCAAATTTTGAAACGCAGATAAAGAAAATTCATGCGAATCGAAGCGGATTAAATTGAACAAGATCAAGAAAAGATTACCTAGAAGTCAACGAAGGGTCAGAGAAGAAAGACTTTAGGGGGAAAAATCAAAACCCAGCAACTTCTTCTTCTTTCTTCTTCTTCTTCTTCTTCCGATCAGCTGGAGACAAACATTGATGGGTCTCTCAGTGATCTGTGCTTTGCTTCTGATACTAATTTTTCGATGATTACTTACTAGTTTTTTTCTTTTGTTTTCAAATTAACTTTCAAAACAGTCGGAGAGAAAGATCATTTTTTAGACTATGCTTTACAAAGATAAAAGAGGTGGATATGAAAAATTAAAAGAATTGATTTGGTTATCTATATCGAATTTATTTTTTACGGAAGTGATTCGCGGAATCGAGTGACAACAAAATATGAAAAAATATTGTGTAGCTATTTGCAAAGATAAATTGACTTTTTAAAATTTCTTCGAGACACGTTTTCGACCGTCAAATAATATAGACCCGCGGGTCCAGAGATGCCATGACACACAACAAAGACGGACGATCCATTTTTTGTTTTATTTCATCTATTCCATGACGGAAGAGGAGGATACATGTTACGCCCGGAATTCGTACAAGAAAAGCAAAACGTGTAGTGGTTTTTACTGATAAAGAGACGGTCTGACTCGGTCTCTCTTCATTCCGTTTGAATAAAGGATCCCAAAGAATCGATCTTTCTTTTAGTCGTTGAATCTCTCAAAAATAAAAAATATATATTAAGACTAAAGTTGAGAATTATCAACTGTTACAATTTTATTAGCCTTTTTTATTTGTTTCCAGTATTTCCAAATTTTTTTAGTTCCGAATATTATTTTCATGATTGTGATTGACCATTTGAATATAGTGAAACAAAATAAAAAAATGCAATTGATACTGTTGGGAATGTCCTGAAATCATTTGTACTTTACTCTAATTAAAG
>OVAN01000298.1:0-67583 GCA_900406275.1 Anastatica hierochuntica | reverse complement strand
AACGGACACGTGTCAACGCAAACGGATCCCGTTTGAACGGGAAACGGACCCGTTATAACATGATAACCGACATAAACCGACCTCGATTTGCGTGCAACCCGCGTGTAAACCGGGTACAAACCGTGGATTTTAAAGCCCAAAAATCAATATTTTGTATGGGCTTTTTAAAACTAGCTGGGCCAAACCAACATTTTTGACCAGTCAAATTAAGCCCAAAATTCATACGATCTCACTCTCTCTCTCTCATCAGATTCCGATATCGGTGAAAGCTCGCTCGACGGTAAAGAAGATGACGACGAGCTAATTGGCAGTTGGATTCTCTCTCTGTCATCAGATTCCGATATGACGGTAAAGAAGATGACGACGAGCTAATTGGCAGTTGGATTCTCTCTCCATGCTCGTCGTCCTAATGCTCACGGCGGACATGGATTCTCTCTCCATACTGTGTTTGTGCCCCAAATTCTCGAGGTAATATCTCTCTTATTTGCCTAGAATCCATGTGATAGAGTAAAGAACCAACAGAAGAAAATAGGATAGTTTGTTAAGGAATACACACTCTCTATCAAAACATATCTCTAGAATGTTTGTGTTGTAGGTTGCTCTAGTTTCACTAGCAAGTAGCAACCACAAGGAGCTTTTGAAAACTGTTAAATCGATCTTGGCCACATTCACTATATTCTGCTTTACCTCAGCAATAGAGCCTCAGCTGAACACATCTTCAATGACCGATGCCCTCAAAGAGGTCAGCATTGTGTGTCATTTCATATTTCAGGCACTGGCAGACCTATATGCTGATGTAAGTGTGTACTAAGAAAATTATACATTTGTAAAACTGTTTTCTCCTCATCTTGTTCAGGTCTTCGTTTGTCGGTAATCCAACTAAAATGTTCCTTTTCCTCTTTTTTTTGTTTCCAGCTTCTCAAACCACAAGTGTTTTACTTCATTGAGAAATACAGCTTGCATGAGGTGATTCGTGGAAAGGTAGATGGTGGGGTTGTTGAAAGTTTTTGAGGCTTCTGAAAGCAGTACATAGGCTTTTCCTTTACCATCCAAGTTTCCTCATCATCCTTAGCATTGTAGGCTTCCTGAATTCACTTCATACCCAATCTGATTTGAATCTTGTTTTAGTGTGGTATGTAGGTCTTGAGTTTCTTAGATATAGTAGGTATACGATACTTCTTCAAAGATGGATCACCGTAGCATATGATTTCCGATTCTGTAGCTATGTGGTGGTGTAATAACAAGTATATCTTGGGGATTCAGGCATATCCACTGCTTTTCGGTCATGAACACTCATAATTTTGCATACAGCTCAATCAACTTTCCCTTATCTGTTTGTGTAGGTTGTCCCGTTAATGTTGCTTGATTGCAAGCGTGCCTTATTTATCCAAAATAGGGATTTGATTGCTCCGTCTGAAGTTGTCCCGCAACTTCTGAAAGCTGTCAACAAATGTGATTCACGATTTTACTTGTACTTGTATCTGCATGCATTATTTGAAGTCAGTCCAAATGCTGGAAAGGCTTTTCACGATATGCAGGTATGTATACTTAACTCAGTCGTTGAGTGAATGTTTCCTTTCTCTTTCTCTTTTGCTTAAAGACTTTCTTGAAATATACACATGCTGCAGGTAGAACTATATGCAGAACATGATACTAAGATGTTACTTCCGTTCTTACGTAGCAGTCAACACTACAAGTTAGAAAAGGTAGTCGGCATTACAAGCTACACAGCTTATCTTGTGATTTAAGATAGTAGTGAAAGGGTTTTTGATTTAGGTACAGAGAATCACATTTTCTTGTGATTTTCGATTCAAAGTTTGTTCCTTTCTTTTGATGAAATTCATACAATGATGAAGGAAAGAGACATAGGAGATGAGGATGGTTTTGTGAAGAGTTGTGTGATTTGGATTGAACAAAGAAGTAAAGGGCTTTTAGATTTGGTTGTGTAGATGATGATGATGTTGTTGGACTTTCTCTTTTATAGATGATCTTACAATGGAGGAAGAAGCTGAGAGGAAAATAGGTTGGTTGCTGAAAATTTTCTTTGCTGGAACAGCAACGTATGTCGGATACCAATTCTTCCCTTGCTTGGGTATGTGAGTCTCTTCTCTACTAGTTCAAGAGTAGCTTTTACGAGTTTCTTTAACTGCGAATTCGTTGTTTTATACTTTAGGTGATAACTTGATTCAGCAATCTATATCGCTTTTACATGTGAAGGATCCTTTGTTTAAGAGAATGGGAGCTTCTAGGCTGTCTCGTTTCGCCATTGATGGTAAGCCATAGAGTGGTGTCACCAGTGAGCTTGTTTTAGCTGATGTCTTGTAATAATTTGGTTTTTGGTTTATAAAGACGAAAGGAGAATGAAGGTTGTAGAGATGGGTGGTGCTAAAGAGCTTTTACATATGTTGGAGATTGCTAAAGATGACAAGACGTGGAAAGAAGCTCTTAAGGCTCTTGCTGCTCTCTCTAAATCAGGCAAGTCTTTTTTTTGACTTTGCTTCTGCATCGGAATAGAGTTCGTTGACCATAAGGATCTCAGGATTGTTAACTTCTTTTTAATCTTCTTAAGCGTGCTTTAAGCCGAATGCATCTGGAATTCAACTCTTCTTCTTGTCTACAGATGAAGCTGCCAACTTCCTTAGCTCTAATGGAGCACTATCAATCGTCAAATCGACTCCAGATTCCTTGGAAGATTCAGACATTTCGACATACAAATCAAACATACTCAAGAAGCTAGATGATAAGGACCTCTCTTGAGTCTCTATAGCTGTTGAACAGGAGAGACAAAACCGTGAAGCTAAAGCTGCAGAAGGTGGATGGACTGTGGTCGTGCATCACAAAGGAAGGAAGAAGACAACAGACGCTGAATCTGGAACAACCGTTGGATCTGTTTCTCAGGCTGCTTTGGAAGATAAGATAGCTAAGAAGAAATAGAGCGAGGCAGTTGCTCATGGTTTCTACCGTTTCCAAAGGGGAGAAGCACAATGCAACTGTAAGTTTTGGCTATTTTCCGGTCAAAGCTTCAAACTTTATTATAACTTGTGGCCAAACAAATAGGCATGGGCCGTTCGGTTAAATTCTGTATTCGGGGGTTCACGAACCAAAACCGAATTAAATTTTGTATGTATTGCGATCTGATTATTGAGGTTTGTGTTTTATGTTGTTTGTTTGACAGAAATCTTGGCACTTCAGAGTAAGTTCGAGCAAGACAAGAAGAGGATACAACAACTTCGCGCTGCTCGTAAGTTTAAGCCTTACTAAGAAAGAACAGATCTCACATGGAACAACATGAACTTTGTGGGTTAAAAACTCTGGTGAAGCAGCTTAGAGGTGGATGCAACATCGTGAATGTGTTTTTATCCTCAAATTTTTGTAACTGACAATTTCTGGCAGATTGAAAACAAATGAAAGAGTTTGTCGATTCGATCAAATATCATCCAACAAGCAGAGCGCTTAGGAACTAAGAACAAACATGCAAGATTTGTGGAGCATCATAACTGAAATGTATTCCACTCGGTTTGTGGAGCATTCCTTTCAGACAAAACAAGATTTGGTGAGGAAGAAGCTTCTGAAGTTGATGGAGAGCTTTGGTAAGTCGCAAGAGCCTTTGCGACCTCCAAAACGTGCTCTTGCGTTTGACATTTTACAAAATCTGCATCGCTCGTTAGGTGATGGCCATAAGAATCTAGATTCTGCTCTTCCTCTTGTTCCATTTGCTCAAGATTTGGAAGAAGCAACGGAATCTACTCTGTTTAGATTCATGATTCCTCCTTTTTATACGAAACTGATGAGTTCCTTTGACATCAGATATGACACAATTGGAATGAACATTGTGACAATGCTCTTCTCATATTGTGTTTAGATTAAAAGATGGTTTGATTGCATTATCAATGATCACCAAAGGATTGATATATAATGTTAAAAATAACCTTTTATGTTCACAAGCAAGATTAGATAATTTGTTAATCAATTTATATGTAATATTTAAATTCTACATTTGCCAAATTCCATCACTAAACAAGTCCTTCCATTGATACATATTAATCTCCTCCCTTTCACCCAACCATTATCATTCTCCTCTTAAGCTCCATCCTACAAAGATTAACAACAGAACCTTATGTTATAACCTGGTTTTATATATCACCAAATGGCTGAATCAGAGTGCTAAACTTTACCTCATAAGTTGGCGGTCTAGAGCACCGGTTGACATCATACCGCGGTTCTCATAAGCCCGTCGAATAAGGTAAGGAACCGCGGTTGCAACCGGCCCATAAGGCATGTACTTGCTAACATTGAAACCGGCTCTTTTCAATCCGAAAGATAAAGCATCCGACATCCCATAAAGCTGTGCAAACTCTATCTTCCCGTTCTCTTTATCGATCCCGAGCTCACTCGCTTTCCTTGCCCCTAATTTACCTTTGGATCAAGAAGGATAAACATAAGAAACATATCAATATATATATATATATCTCTACGGGCATTTTCATCCTTGAAAATGGTTCAAAATCTTACCAGAATCGGTGTTATGCGTGGCTAGAATAACAGCAATGCCTGATCCATTCGAAGCTTTCTCCATAAGGAAACTCATACAATCATTGTAACAAGCATGTGTCTCTTGAATAGTATCATGTATAGGTGACTTGTAACCCAAGGAATCTGCTAACCTAGCTTCACTAGACATATAAGCACCTCTCACTAACTTAAACCCAATAGGAACATTCGTTTTCTCCGCTTCTCTTAAAGCCAAGTGCAATCTCTCCCCTGCATCTTTCAAATAAGCTTGAATCGTATTGTAAACTATAGGTCGATCTTTGTTCGAATTGAACATAATCGCCGACCAATACGCCAAATAATCGATAGCCGGTTGGAGAATCGTGTCTTCGGCGTCGATTAGTAACGGTACGTTCGTTTCTTGGCATCTACGGCAGATTGATTTGATGCGTTCGTGAGTTTTCTCTAGCTCTTGTTCTTCTTCTAAGGTTAATGGCTCCGGTTCGGTATTGGTATGGTAGAGAGGACTTAAACCGGAGAAAACCGGAAACGAGTTTTGTAACCAGGGAAGTCTGAAATTCGGATTCTTGTATTGCCATCGAAGCAAATCGCTTACTCGTTTTAAGAGACTCATTGGAGAAATCGCTGTGATCTTCATAACCACTGAGCTTAACTGTTCAGACAAAGAAAACCAATTCAAAAATACTCAATTTCGTAAGTTAACCGGTTTTAACCGGACTTGTGGTAATCAAAAGAATATTCCTCGAGTGTACTTGACTATTAAGAGACATATGTTATGGTCGCGTGAGTAACGTGTTAACTTTATGTCTGACGAGTAACTGATGTGGCGATTGATTATAAAATTTGATATTTATTTAAAAATATATTATCACTCAACAAGTTGGTCTCCTTTTTGACTTTTTAAGGTTGACAAAACAGTATTTTTAAGATTTTTTTTTTTGTAAACAAAAACAAGTTTGGAAAAATTAGGCTTTTTTTTATAAAGTTTTGGAAAAATTAGGCTAAATGGCCAAAAGAAAACCAATATTTGGCCATTTTAAAATTTTAACCATAGCATTTTATTGTTTTTTGCTCCCAATTTACCATCTACATTTTTTTACAATATATATTAGAGGCAAATTATAATTCCTCCCCATCTTTTTTAATATTATGTTTTCTGACTAAAAAATTAATTTGGTTAGATTCTTAGATACTTTTTTGCTATAACACAAAACGTTTTCAAACTTGTCGGTTCGTTTGTAATTTAATTTATTATGCAGATAACTTTTAGATGTTTTTTTTTTGATAATAACTTTTAGATGTTATATAGATGCTTATGAAGTGTTTCAATTGGTTATATGTTACTGCACGTTTTTTATACATTCCCACGACCAAAAAAAAAGTAAAACAAAAGACAATATAGACAGTGACTTGTTCGTGGATCCAACTGGCAAAATCAATCGTGAGATTTATGCCCCACTAATGTATATATTAAGTATAAATAATGTCAAAATCATTTCTTAACTAAATTATATTCTTTTTGTTTACCAAAAATTGAAAATTCATGGAAGCAAAACATTTCAAGGAAGAAAGAACATTTCCTTTTTGTTTACCAAAAAATTGAAAATTCATAGTAGCAAAACATTTCAAGGAAGAAAAAAACATATTTTTGGATAAACTTAAAGAAAAAATGTACATTAATGAAAACATTTGAAAAGACTTTTCGTTTACTAGAAAAATAGAATTGAGAATGTCTTACGTGAGACGTAGGTAAGGTTTTAGCAGCTTCGACAGTTTCAATGAATTTCTCGATGTTGTTATCACACGCGCCACCGTCTTCTGCATGTTCGACGCCGTACACCAACATCCCTTTAAGTCCCGTCGACTCATAAACCCTCTTCACGTGCCTCGCGGCTGCATCTGCATCTTCTCCGGCACAGAAATGGTGGTAAAACGTTCCTTTAACGAAACGGAGAACTAAATCACGCGTCACGGTCGAGTCCATGAGCTTCGAACTCATGACCCACGAGCCAAGATCGACCATAGGTCCTATAGCCGTAGCGTGAAGAACAGCAGTTGAACGGACAAGGTCGTAGGTTGGTACATGAGAAAAGAGTCTAGCTTGGTCGGAGAGGTCAAGGTCAACGTCTGGTTTTGGTTGGTCAAAGGAAAGAATCTCCGGGATGACGGTGGTCGGCGGAGGACCGACGGGACTTACGGTTGAGAAACGGTGGATGAGACTCGGTCGTAGGAAACGGTTAGCCATTTAAAATGTTGTAAGAGTTTTGTTTTGTTTTGTTTCACAAAGCGTTTTTGTGTTGTTATGTTTTGGAGTTTGTGTGTGTGCATGTGTGATGTGTCTTGCTGCATGTATTTATATTACACACAAGGCTTTATGTGTGTGGTGGTAATAGATGGTAATATACGTTATCTTGGGTCTAATTGAGATGATAAAATATATTTTTTTCTCAAGTTGGGAAAGAATCCCGAAAGCAATAAGAAGAAATTAGGAGTGAATCTTTTCTAAAATGATAATTGCCTAATTTTTGTTTTGACTAGAGTTATTGAAAAGAACCACACAAAAAATGATTGAGATTTTAGCTTTTTCATTTACTTGTTATCGTCTATATTTTCTCTTTTTGTTAACACTTGTTATCATCTGTATGAATGTATATCAAATGGATTTTTATGAGAATTATTGTTTATGTATTTTAATGGATTTGATATCTAAATGAAATCCAATGCTATTGGTTATATGATTTTAAATTTATACTCAATTCGTGTGTTGTTGGTTTTTATGATTTATAAATACTAATTGAAAGCACATGTCATTCAACTGTATGGATTTACTTTGAATTTGATTTTATAGTTATTTTTTGAAAATTTGAATGAATTTTTTTGTTAACAAAAATACAAAATAAAACTTATGAATTAAAAAGACATATTTGAATATCAGTAAATTCTTTTACATATCTATAAATATACATGGATTTTCAAATCGACGAAAACATATAAACGAATAACACCCCGAAAGAAACATATAGTATCGTATTTAATATTAACTTTTTATTCAAATGTTTATTTTTTTTGTTAAAGGGCTTTCAAATTAAAATGCGAAAAATAATACAAGATATTACTTGTTGGTTATATAGTTTGAGAAAGCAGAAATAAAGTTCAACAAGAAAGAGCAACCTTGAAATAATAATCTTTTAAGCTATAAACTATGTTTAAGTAAGAAAGAACCATTCATTAAGAAAAGTATTTAGTTTGGGTAGGAGTTGAATCCGCGTCCGCAACCACGTCGACTTCGATTTTCTTTACCAACCAATGTTCACTCCATTTCTTAAAGCTTTTAGGTCGGCTTTATTGGCCTTCCTCCTCTAGTCATCTTTGAGTGAGTGTCTTCACATTCACTATTCCCTTCATCATCATTCTCATAAATCAAACAGGATTCGTGAAATGATATTTGAGTGGAAGGATTAATCTGAGGAAGGACTTTAAGAGAGGCGACAATGTCTGAAAGCTTTTTTATTCAAATGTTGATTTTACTTTTATGCAACTTTTTTATATCTTAGGTTAGCCACAATTAAAACCAGAAAGTTTTATTCTTAGTTATTTGATAAAATTAAACTGTATTATTAACACGACTATACAGAAATTATGTAGATTATAGTTTATAATTTTAATATACGTGTGAATATAATTTTCGCATCAACTTTTCTATTTCGTAAAATTCAATGGATTATTCAATCATCGTGTAAAAAAAAAAGCGAATTATCTCCGTCAAACTTTAAGTGTTTCATAAGAAATAATTATTCTATTCGATTCAAAACATCCAAACCAATTTGTAAATGTTACGTAAATAAACATTGGGAGGTTTAGAATTGGTTATCCTTTAAAATAAATAAACTAACTTTGATTATCAAATTTGAAGGTAGATAGCTTATTATCTTTACCAACAACAAAACTTATATACCTTATTTTTTCTTTTGTTTTAGACAAACGTTACATAGCTTATCTTCATAATATTGCAAATTGCATAGCAAAAGTAGGCTTTTGATACTAATGACGTTATAACTACGTGGTTTTTGTATTTTTTTTAATTACAATTTATGGTATCATTCAATTGAAAATCGAGATTTCGGATTCACTTTATGAAAGAAACCGTTATAAAAGTTAATGCGATTCAATTCAAGAGTTACTAAACGTGAAGCATGTGTATGTATTTTTGCAGATAAAGTTTTAACAAACAATTGAATATCGAGTCCTAAATAAAACTATAGCTAATTTTACCATCTTTTGACAAAAAAAATTCATAGTTTATGTCGATTTTCACAATTGTCTAAAGTGTAAAAAGAGAAGATTTTGTCGTAGTTTTCTGATTATATAATTATTATATTTGTTCTCGAATAAAAAAATACTAAATATATTTAGAAAGTCGAGTCAGTGACCACGCGAAATGAGTCATTTGAGTAACTTATAGAATTATTAAATGATCGTATTTATTTAATAGGATAAGAATTGAAAGATTTGTCTTCGCGAGTCGGTGGATGGAGAATCGGATACTAGTGGATCTTTGACTTTGCTTAATTGGAATCTAATAAGACATAGAATCATTGCGTAAATTTAGCAAGATTCTCTCTCCCTTACAAATGTAACTTTTGTAAATTGTGAAACGTAAACGATACTTTTGTCCACTAATAAAACTCGTTTCATATACTTGGATTTATTTTCGTTTGCTTTGATGCATGATATGGCTTTTAAACCATATAGTTTCTACAAGTTTTATGGTGTCATACATAACAACATTTTGTATACGAGTGGAGAGTTTAGTACATTTTTTTGGGGTAAATATGTTGTTTCTCGAGATGAATTTAAATCTTTAGATGTCTTGGTTAATGGTCATATTCGAGAAAACGGCTTATTCATGTCTCAACTCACTCCATATCGAGTAAGTTCAACCTAAACTTATGAATTATGTCATCATATTTTCATACAAGTAATATGTTTGAATTTGATACCTAAACTAAACTAAATGATATACTTTAAACGAACAACGTGTCAGTTTTGCAGAGAGAATTACTGGTTGTTCGCTTATGTGACACGTAAGTTTATTAAGAAATAAGAATAAATGTCATTGTTTTGGTGTATTGTTTAAATGACGTCGTTTTGATGATACGAATTAGTTTATAACTTTAAAAAAAAGGTTGGAGCTGGAGTTAGTTTATATCAAAAGTCGAAACAAAGAGAGGGAAAGGGAAGATGACATTACATTGGATCTCATTAAGGATATCCAGTGGAGATCGATGTCTAGAGCGAAAGAGAGAGTGTGAACGATATCGCGACATCAAAAAGCAGCAATTTGGGTCATCAAATTTTTCAAAAACGAGTTAATTCGTGAATCAGGTTTCAAGAGAAATTTAAGAATTTCTTTAATTTTGGTACAATTTTGTGAATTTTGAGTGTGAAGCATTGTGAATTTTTTTTATGGGCATGAAGAAATCGAAATTTATGTACATAAGGTGTTCAGTATAATGTTTCATTGACCAAAAACGTAATTGTTTCTTATTCCTTTAGCGACCAAATCAACAAATTTTCAATATCACATGCAATGGGAAGTTTAAAACAACTGCAAGTGGGGGAAGTGTATTATCGTGGAGGGATTTTCGGCACGATAAAATCACTTTCAAAGGCTTTCTTCAGTAGATTAGAGAGTGAGTTGTATGTCTCATTGTACAGTCATATGATTTGGTATAAATTGTTGTACGAAGATATGAATGAATTGAAAATTATGTGTGATGAGATTGAAGATTTTCAGAGGATGTGTAAAGCTGCAATGTGGACAAGATGCATTGATGTTTATATATAGAAGGATGATGATTATGCTGATGATGGTCAAGTGAGGAGATTGTTGATGGTAATGAAAAGGATAATGATGATGAAAATGAAGAGGATAATGTTGATGGCAATGAAGGGAACAATCCAGATGGTGGGTCTAATAAGTTGTGTGATGAAGAATCTAGGGTAGAGAAGATTGTGTTTGGCATTTGTAGATGATGATGAAGACAATCTAGCCTATTTGAATACTCATTATGCATCTGATGGTGAAGAATAAGGGGAGTCTGCTATACATTATGATAAGTGGAGAAGATGGAGTGGAAAGTGTAAAAGAGTTCATAGAAGATGTCATGGATTATGCTTCGAAGGACGGCTGAAATGTAAAGTACACAAGGTGGGATCGATAAATTCGAGGCATAATGTGATGTTGTTAGTGAGACTCCATGACCATGGAGAATTTATTGCTCTTATGAGAGATAAGTGGATCAATGTATGATGAAAATATTTTAAGAAGAGCATACCTGTAACAAGGATAGTCGCTGCAATATATTATCGAGAGTTTAATAGTCAAGTTGATTATGAATGACTTTCATAATGAGCCAAATATGAAGCTGTCCAAGCACAAATTAAAGAACGTTACACATTATTACCATCAGATGATCAATGTAGAAAAACAAAAAAGAAGACATTAGACATGATTCAAAACGAATATGAATAACCTTCAGTTTGGGTTTTATGGAAGCATTCACGTCATTTGATTTTTGAATTTGAAATCATATTGGATCAGTTCCGATTCGATTCGGCTCAATTATGATTGAATTGACTAAATAACTAGTCGAATATATTTTTCGAATATATTCAATTATTTTTTTAAATACATTTTGGAGACTATGAATATTTAAAATATTTTTAAAATATTTTAAATTGTTTTCAGGCAACAAACAAAATTTTGTTTAATTCGATTATGGTTTACTCAATTCTTTAAATGACTACTAATTTAGTTTTATATCATTCAATTTTTTTTTCCGACTATTTTATTTTTATACTGACTTGTTTTTGGTTCCGGTTAATATGTCCACCGCTATTAGAGATGCCGTATAGGGAGCGTATGAAATACAACCGTAAAGAGTAAACGGTGAACACACAAACAAACATATCTGAAGAAAAACGAAAAATTAATCGAAACCCTCGCCCGCCATTACTCCCCGCTCCAAACTTTTCGGTAGCGAGGGAAAATCAAATGCGAAAATCTTTTGATCTCTCTCCCTTTTCAATTTCAAATTTTTTGCTCTCTCCTTAACCATAAAACTCTTTGAATCCAACGAGTGTAGAAAAAAACTCAGATCTCCCATAAATTACTTTCGCGGAATCGATTCGATTCAGCTCTTAGATTTTCCGTCGTTGTTGATTGAGCTCTCTCTCGTTATGGCGGTGGTGAGCAAGAATCAGTCGGAGCAAACATCCAATCCTGATCTTGGGGTTGTCGAAGGAAGAATCGAAGTTGTCGAAGGAAGAATCGAAGATTCCCCCGCCGGAAAAACTTGTCACCAGGTTTGGGAAATTTCAAATTTCGATTTGAGATTTTGATGTTACCGTGAAATTGAAAGCGTGGGTACTCTAGAGAATTTGTTCATCGTTGCAAATGAGTAGTGAATTTGATTCTGTTTTCGGATTTGAGCGAACACTTTCTGGGTTATGACGATGTTTTGGTAGGAGAGTTTATTGTTTGAGTTTTCTTGTGTTGTTGCTGTAGTGTCGACAAAGGAGAGTTGATATTGTTGGATCCTGTGTGACCAAGAAGCGAGACAAGGCATGTCCGATTAAGTATTGTCCCAAGTGCTTGTTGAACAGGTTTGTATTGATTCTTTGTTTTTGGAAACTTATGTGGAGAGGTGTGTATAAGTTCTGGTGATTGTGTTATGATTCTTGATTTGGATTCATAGGTATGGAGAGAAAGCAGAAGAGGTCGCGGCGATGAATGATTGGACTTGCCACAAGTGTAGAGGCAATTGCAACTGTAGTTTATGCATGTAATTTTAAATCATCTCTCATTACATTGAATTTTCAAGGTTTATGTTGTACTAAAGCTATTGTTCTTAAGATTCTGAACTGTTTTTGTTGGTTTCACAGGAAGAAGCGTGGCCAAAACCCGACTGGTATATTGGTACACACAGCTAAAGCAACCGGGTTCTCTTCTGTCTCTGAGCTTCTTAAAACTAACGGTTCTGAACAATATTTTTATAAGAAGAAGGTGAAGCCGGTATGTGCTATGTTCCAGCATGATCTTTGTATTGTGTATCTTAGCTTTGAGGCTTATTTTTGTGTCTATTTGTTTTATGTGGTATCTGCAGGAAGGTGTTGTTGTTATAGCTTCACCACAGGAACTTGAGAAGGAGAATCCCCTTGAACCAAACCATGCTGTCATTAAAAAGTCAAAAAAGACTAAACGTGAAGAGCTTAAGGATATAAATAATGGCTGCAGCGACGAGAATGCTGCAGTAAAAAAGAACAGTCCAAAAAGGATAAAGACTTCTGCTTCTGTTCATGAGAAAGTTGCCAAGAAAGTTGATGAGAATGCTGCAGTAAAAAAGAACAGTCCGAAAAGGATCAAGACTTCTGATTCTGTTCATGAGAAAGAAGTTGCAAAGAAAGTATTGGCAGAAGGAAAAAATAAGAGTGAGAATTTAGGTCTCAATGCTTTGGAGTATGTAAGTAGTACTGTTAAAATCAGACTTAACACATGAATTTTGTGATGCAGAGATCGCTGCTAAAGATATCAAGGGAAACAATATAGTGGGTAAGATTGCAAAAACCAAACCCATTCAGGAAAAGAAAGAGGAGTATCAACTTGTTGAGGTTAAACTTCCTAAGGGCATCGACTCAATTAGTGTTTCTGGCATTGACTTGCCTCCTGAAGATGCTGGAAACGTATTTCAGTTTTTGGAGTTCTGTTCAGCTTTTGGAAAGGTGTTTTCTATGCCTTTGCACAGTTTGATAATTAATCTGCAATTTAACATATAAACTTTGAATATCTAAAGGTTTACTAATGGTTCCTACTTTTTTCTTGTTGGACAGGCTCTTGATCTGAGGAAAGGCCAAGCTGAATGCGTTATGCGTGAACTGTTATCTGGGCGAAGCAAAAGGAGACAACAATACTCCACGCTCACCCAAATGATAATCCAACTACTTACTGTGATTTTGGAGGATAGAGGAGAGACGTAAGACTTGTTTCCTTATAAGTTTTCTGTTAGCTTCCCTTGCTGATGATGCATATATCTAATCCACTTCCAATTTCAAATGTAGATCGGTTTGCCTAAGTGCAACCGATGGTGGCTGGTTCACTGCGGTTGGAGAATGTCTTTCGGAATCAGAAGTTGAATTGGATAATTTTCCGCCAGAAATATTTGAAAAAGGCATTGCTGGATATGAAAAGTTGGATTCATCAAAAAGACTTAAGCTTTTGAATTTCTTATGTGATGAAACGCTTGGCACATCGTAAGTAACAGTGTGATATATTGAATCAATTGTTCTCTTGATTTTTATGGTACTTGAGGGTTGAAACATCGTGACAAAATTTTCAGGGTGCTAAGGAATTGTATTGATAACCTTGAATCTATTGAAAAGAAAAAGGAAGTAAAAGAAAAGTTGAATGCAGCAAAAGAGAAGGTAACTGCAAAATCTACGAAGTCTTTCCAATTTAAGTTTGACAACACTTGATTCATTCTAAAACCTTTCTGTTTTAGGAGAAACAACTAAAGCAGAAATTGCAAGATGAGCTAGCCAAAGCCGTAACAGAGAAAAACGGGATTCCGCTGTCGATCACAGAACGTGATGCAATTGTATTGCGAATAAACGAAGAAACTAAAGAAGCCCTTTCTGAAATGCAAATTGCTACAGACATGCTATCTAAAAGTACAACTCTAGACTTCTTGAATTCTTGTGTAGTTCCATGATCATGCATAGATGCTTAACTGTTGCATTGTTTATGCAGTGAATAAAAGAAGTGATGATGTTGTGAGAACCAACCCGATCGAATTGGATGATAATGGTCTTGTGTTCTGGAGATTAAAGTCTTACGACGAAGAACAAAACATTTTGCTTCAAGGTGTGGGCACAAACCCAACTCTTTGTTTGTCGTAACGCGAGAGTATAGTAAGTCTGATCCCATTCCTTTGTTCTTCTTAATGCAGATTTAGGAAGTTGGAGTGAAGTATGTCCTCATGAGAAGTGGTTTACCTTCAGCCCTGAGCAGAAATCAGAGATAGAAAAGTACATGTCTTACATAAGGTGAATCTTCTTGTTTCTCTCTGCAACAAAAGCATCTATCCACAAAAATTGACAGTAAAAGCAATCGATGCTACGGATTAATAACAGTTTGATTCTTCGCATGGAACTGTACTTTGGTTAACGCTAATCTTGTTCTTGGATAATTTGCATATTCTGATTTTGCATCTTGTTTTGAATCATATGTTTTGTAGGATGAAACGGCTTCAAGCAAAGAAGAACGCAAACGCAAATACTGTTGTTTATTTCTGAGTGATGATGATCTTATTTAAAAGCATGATTCTGATAAGCATAGGAACTCTTTTGGCATATGGCATGCGACTTTGAGTCGCATTGAGTATTAGTTTTTTTTTTTGTAACACATTTCTGATGAACAAAACCCAAAAGCTCTGTTTGTTTGTATGTTATAAAAACCATTACTCCACTCTGAAATGGGAGCAGATTCTATCTATAGTTTGTCTTTTATTTTTGTAGTATCATGACAATGGTTTATTTATAGATATCTAAACCGGTTTGGTCCGATCATTTGGTTTAGTGTGAGATCTTGACAAAACGATTGAAAAAACCAAATCGAAATCCGGATTAAGAAACCAAAACTCATCTTGACATGGTTTAAATGATTTGACCGGTTTTGATAAACCGAAACCAATAGAACTATCGTGGCCATAGTTTTGGCGGCTGAAATGTGAAGTGCTCCAACACTTGGCCTCAGCCTCACATTCCTTTTCTCGCAGATACACACAGAGAGAAGAAATGGGAACCGTCTCGGCAGCTTCGGGAGCCACCGTCTTATCCTCCAATCTCCGTCGCTACAATAGCCGGCGGCTGAGTCTTTACGACAGTCGCTATGAGAACCTAACCGTCGTTTCGTCTTCACAACCATCTCTGATGCCACGGCAAAGATGGCTCTACGTCCCGGAGACGAGGTTGAAAAGAGAGACTCTAAGGATGGAGTTCATCGCCGGAGCTGCTGATTCCCCGAGCTCTTCTCCTTCCGTAGCTTCCGGTGATAAGACATTAATCCCTGACGATGAGTTCACTCTAGCCAAGGTTAAATCCCTAAATTTAAATTCTCTTGAGATTCATTGCGTCAATATGATTCAGATTTGACGGTGAAACTATTAGTCTTGTATGGTTTCAATTGCTTGGTTCTAGAGTCAGTGATCTGAAATGGAGAATTAGGCAGGACTTGATGTATGCAATTCAAATCCTAAAGAAAACTTAGGGCCTTGTCTTGTAGAAGAAGAGCTGATCGAAACTTGTTTCATTGCTATCGAAATTGTTGTTTCTGTTAAAAACAATTTGCACACTGAAAAATTTTGCCATATGATTTGCTATTGCAGATTTCATTTGGTGTTATTGGGCTAGGTCTCGGGGTTTCGCTTCTCTCGTGAGTTTTCGTCGTGCCTGCCTTCTTTGTTGCTATACTTTAAATGTGATTTCTCATTATAGATGTGTTAAACTCCTACAGGTATGGTTTTGGGGCCTATTTTAACATCCTTCCTGGATCTGAGTGGTCTGCAATAATGCTAACATATGGATTTCCACTTGCTATTATTGGAATGGCACTCAAGGTATGGCATGCATCTCTTTGTTTTGCAATTTTTGATCACGGTTTTTTTCTTTTCACTCTGGTCATCTTTCTCACTGAGAGAATGGAACATTTTAAGTAGTTGTAACTTTACCGAGATATTTGAGTTGTATATTAGAGTTCTTCAGTTCTTTCTTTAGTTTTCTTTGGAAGGCTTAATTGTTGTAGTCCCTGAGGATGTGGTTTGCTTCCTTTTGCAGTACGCAGAACTCAAACCAGTTCCTTGCTTGAGTTACTCAGATGCCGTAAAGCTTAGGGATAGCTGTTCTACTCCTATTTTAACGCAGGTACTTAGTAGTTATGGTTTCTCTCGATACTAACCGGAGCACCTTCACACTGATTATAGATAATTCGTCATCTATTCTCTTTCTAGAATTTGTTTATTTCTCTGATTGAAGCTGCTCAAAATTTCTAGAACTGAGAAAACATAATCAGAAGAGGGGTTGTTAGTAGTTTTTCATCATTAGTATTTAGAAATTGAATCTAAAAGCTAGGCTGATTGTGCTATTGTTAGGTTCACATGCAAAAGGTTTTGCTTACACAAAAGTTCAGTTTAGTTTCTCTTTTGCCTAAAAGATATGAAATTGTAGTCTTTTCTCCAAAGCCATTGCACAATAGGATGTTAAGCTTATTTTTTGTGAATTGTAAATCTGTCGGACTTCTTTCTTCGTTCTTTTATTAGGTTAGAAATGATGTCACGAGATACCGTTATGGAGATGAACAACATCTGGAAGAAGCCTTAAAACGGATCTTTCAATATGGACTGGTAAGCTATTTTACTGAACCAAAACACACCTTTTACTTTGGCTCTTACCGCTCTTTTAACATCTTTTTTTTTACTGGGCATTAGGGCGGAGGAATACCAAGACGTAATGCTCCTATCTTAACGATGATAAGGGAGGAGGTAACTGTCTTCATGCACATCATGACTTGCATCATACCATTAAACAACGAGACCAAAACTTACTCAGATAATTATTCGACAAATCTTGTCTGCAGGTCTTGGATGATGGTCGTTACTGCCTGGTGCTTGTGTTTGAGGCCAAAGCTCTCAAGTTGTCAGATTTCGAACAAAGACAGGTAAGAGTTAGTTTCATAAACTTAACAACCTACGCACAAACATGGTTTCAATCTCTGAGACTGACCTTTTGTTGTGTATAGGCTAAATTCACTTCCTTCTTTGGACCAAACATTACTGCTGAAGTCGGTAAGTAGTTCACTAATTCATTTTTTAAAAAGTTAATTATAATTTCTTGTTCTTGGTTTACATGAATCATGAGGTATTTCATATTGCATTTGTTTTTTGTTTTTTTTTGGTCTTTTTTTCTGGGTTTGAAGGTAAAGGAGAAAGTGAGAATATATATGAAGTAAGACTTGTTTCCAATGTCTCTGCCAATTCTGTATCTTAATGGTATGTATATAAGGCAACGTTTTGGCCGATGTCATTTGTCATATTACTACACAGATATAAAATATCGTATATTTACTGAACCATCACATTCTCGATGATCTTCCCCTTGTAAAGCCATGCTCTCCTCGTTTCTATATTTTTTTTGGCGAGGCTGGCAAACATTGTAGTACCTAAACACTCATTATACTAATGATATTACATTAGTATAAAAAATGTTTATACTTGTATTCCCAAAAAGTAACATCCATATAATTGAGGCTATTGTGTTCGGTGTATACTTCTATTGAGGTGGCGTACTTTGGTTTTCGGATTGAGTCTCATATTTGCTCTTTTTGTTGCGTAATTTACCGTCTATGTTTTATGTAGTTGTTTATGTTTAATGGTTTGTGTAGTTGATGTTCATCATAGTTGGTGTTCATTGGGTTTGGCTCCGGGAATTCTTATATTCGCCGGCTCTTGGCTCCGAAAAGAAAGTGTTTTTTGCCGGCTTAGTTTGTAGTATTGGTTTAAAATGAATAAAATCTACCGGATGTTCAAAATGAAAATGTATTGTGTTTTGGTCAATTAGGTTATTTATATTAAAACATTAGTATTGAAATCTAAGCCCATTGGAGCCCGAAACTACGTTGAAAGTGAAACCGGAAAAGGAAAATGGAAAATTTAGCTTTAATCTAAACCTAAACGTAAAGGTAACCCTAATATATATACACATAGTTATTTAAGGGTGATGGGAAGAAAAAATCCAAACAAGAGATCAAAGAGAAATCATCCATGGAGGAAGTTGCTCTTGCTCGACCGATTTCTCGTGTGCATTGCAGACAAAGATACAAACTAAAAACGTTTCCAACAGACAGAAACTTAAGCGTGAAGCTTGAGATCTCCATCCTTGAAGAAGGACGTGGATCCCGTAAGGGTTGTTCAAAGACACATGTCTTTATCCGTAGTCCTGTGATCGAGGGGCTTGAAAGAGAAGCCGTACTTGAATTTTTGACTAGTTTTGGTGTAAGGGAAGAAGATGGCAATTTCATAATAACGTCCATGTCATGTTATTATTACGAAATAATAGCCATGCATTGTCGGGTAGGGGGATGTCTAAATCTGTACATGAATGTCTTGGTGAGCGTTGATCACTATAACAACATGAGGAGGGGCATCAAAATCGATCAAGACCATAGGATCATCAAGGCTGACCAGTACGATGGAGTTTGGGACTCTAACTCTATCGTTGTTGATCATGACGAGGGTTGGGTTCAAAACCACGTCGTCTTGTTTGATATAGACGATGACAATACCCTGAGGTATACATTTGGCAATTCTCTCCAATTTAATGCTCATTCTCTTTTTCTTTACGCATATAGGACCAATATCAAACTTAAGCCCGCAAGTGAGATTGCAGTAAGGAGGATGTTGAAGAGATCATTGATAGAAGAAAACAAAAGTTGCTCAATCTGTTTAGATGAGTTGGTTGTAGGAGGACAAGCCACTACTTTACCTTGTAGGCATCAGTTTCATAGTGGTTGCATCCTCGAATGGTTCAAGAAAAGTCACTTTTGTCCCTTGTGTCGTTTTGCCTTGCCTGCACAACCCTTGGTGTAAGCCAAGAGCATCTCCGGTCCATCTCCAGTCGTGTTACTCAGTGTTACTCAGTCGGCACAGTTTCATAGAAAATTTTTTAAGATTTTTTTTGAAAAAAAAAAACTAATCATGTGCCGTCAGGGATCAATGGGATCCGTGAACAGTGCAAGAAACAAATTTTTAGACTCCTTATATAAGGATCGGATTTTACAAAAAGTGTGAGGCTCAATATTATGTTATTATTTTTTTGGTTAAGGATTCGTGCTAAGAAACGCTAACGTGAAAACGTGATTCTGCTATTTTTTTACGATTCATAATATTCTATCACTTTTTCACTTTTTTAAAACGTGTTGATAAGCTGAATTTTGAAGACCAAAACTTAAATCTATTTTAAATGAATAATTTATAAGAATTCAATATATAATCAAAACACTAAAATTTTTCATAAGTTAAATTGATTTCTTTTTTTTTCTTCCGAATTTTCCGTAGGATGTAAGAGAATAGAAAAAATTACTTTTGAATTTTTATTTTTGAATTTTGCCATAGTATGTGTATATGAAAAAAATTTGCCATGAATATAATTACAGAAAACAAAAATTAGAAAAGAAAATAAAGACTGTTTTAGTGACTGGACTGTCAATATCAGCTATTAAAAAAAATTATCACGTTAAAAATATATAATAGAGAAAAAAAAGAGGAACCCTATATTCTCCGTTTATTCGTTTCGTAAAAAAAATAAATTCGATCCCCCAAAACCAAATTTTCCCGAGAAAATTTTTTGTTGATTATTCCGTTTTCGCCGAGAAAAAAAAGCCACAGCTAAAAGCTTCTCCGCGTGATGGATTCTCGACGGAACCCTCGCGCCGTTGTAGATCCAAAGCCGAAGGTCCGGCAAGTTGGCTTCTTCACATCCTCTCAATCCAATCAACCCGATTCCACTCACCAACCCGACCCGATCGCAACTGCTTCTCCTCCCGTTTCCGGCATTTCTCCCTCCGGTAACTCACTCTCCCCCGTCATGATTCCTCCGCCTCGTCACAACTCATCTGATACTCTCCCTCTTCGCGCCGCCGCTGCCTCAGCCGTCTCTCCTTCTTCGTTTTCTTACTCTAGCCGCCGCGATTTCCCTGACAGCTCAACTGTGGCGTCTCCGGGACGCGTTTCGAGGAAATCGTCTGTGCCTGTTGCGTCTTCGCTTCCTGGTGTTGGGATGGATTCTATGGCGGCGGCTAAATCCAGTAGTGTTCCAGCTAGTGGCTTAACCACTGTCTCCGTCGTGAATATGCCTCCTGGACTTTCTGGTACTATCACTTGTTCAATACTCTCTTGCTTGTGTTGGAGTCACAGTATCTTGATTGATTTTGCTTGTTGCGAGTGGCTTGAGTTGGTGAATTAGTTCTTTGTTTAATGGAATCAGAATGTTTTTCTGTGAATTGCAGAGAAGGCTAGTGGAATGGAAGTGCATGGTGACCAGAAGAAGCCCTTGAAAGAGAAAACCACAAAAGCTGAGAGACGAGCTCTTCAAGAAGCTCAAAGAGCTGCTAAAGCAGCTGCAAAAGGTGCTTTTGAACATAAGTCGTTTTCTTCTATATGCAAATAATGGATTTGTTAGCTTGGTACATGGATATGTTTAGCAATGTTTCTTTTCCGCCTTATCTGAAGAAAATTGTTTTGGTATATTGTGTTATCTTCGTCACGATATCTTGCTCATTCTTTGAAATACTGCACTATATCAGCTGAAGGTGGGAAGGTGCCACCAACGACCCCAGGCTCGGTGGCTTCAACGAGTGCGAAAGCTGCTAAACCTGCAAAGCCATCTTCTCAGAAACATGATGGTGCTGTTGCTGCTGGACCATCTGAAAAGAAAGGAGGTCCATCTGAGAAAGATAGAAAGAAAGATGCTCCTCATCCCCGCATGCAGTATGATGATGAGAGTAGAGTCGTGAAGGCGAAAAGGCGTGCTGTTGTAAAACAGACTGAGGCTAAAAACAGGGTTGAGCTGTTCAGGCATTTGCCTCAGTATGAGCATGGGACCCAACTTCCTGATCTTGAGACAAAGTTCTTCCAACTTGACCCTATGCATCCTGCTGTGTACAAGGTATTTGTTTTCTCATGATTTCATTTGACTCGTGCTTGTTTTGGTGATCTCGTAGTTAAAATGAGGAGCCGTTTGTTCAGCCGAGTTGTTGCTATTGCTTCATTAGGACGAATTTTAACCGTGTACTGAACGTGTATCAGTTGCTGTGGTTATCAGGTCGGTCTTCAATATCTCTCCGGGGATATATCTGGTGGCAATGCAAGGTGTATTGCAATGCTCCAAGCATTCCAAGAGGTTGTCAAAGATTATTCGACACCACCTGAGAAGACTCTTAACAGAGACATGACTGCGAAAATAAGTAGCTATGTCTCTTTCCTCATAGAATGCCGTCCGCTTTCAGTCAGCATGGGAAACGCAATCCGATTCTTGAAAAACAGGATTGCAAAGTTGCCTATAACATTTACTGAATCTGAAGCAAAAGCTGCTCTTCAGTCAGATATTGAAAGGTTCATTAACGAGAAGATCATAGTGGCAGATAAGGTGATAGTTAAACATGCTGTTAGTAAAATAAGAGACGGTGATGTCCTTCTGACCTATGGATCTCCAACTGCTGTCGAGATGGTATTATTACATGCGCATGAACTCAAAAAGAAGTTCCGTGTCTTGGTGGTGGATTCTCGTCCAAAGCGTGAGGGGCAGCTTCTGCTTCGTAGATTGATCAAACGAGGCATTAACTGTACATACACACATATAAATGCCATTTCATATATCATGCACGAAGTCACCAAAGTGTTTTTGGGGGCGTCATCAGTTTTGTCAAATGGAACAGTTTACTCAAGGGTCGGGACTGCGTGTGTTGCGATGGTGGCCAGTGCATTTCGTGTTCCTGTGCTAGTATGCTGTGAAGCATACAAGTTCCATGAGAGGGTGCAACTGGATTCCATATGCTCCAATGAGCTCGGTATGAATCATCTGTTTAAGTATCATATCTCATTCCACCTCCAATTTTGTTTTACGTAACATTGGATTTCATTGTTTTCTCTCCTTTAGGTGATCCAAATGCTATTTCAAAAGTTCATGGAAGAGAAGACATAAACTACTTAGATGGTTTGACCAACAATGCAAACCTGCAGTTCCTGAACTTAATGTAAAGCTTGTTTAACCCGAGAAGTGAAACTATGTTCTTGTAATACTATTCGTCCCTGCCGCTAAATCCTTTATGTGATTTTTCTAATGGCAGGTATGATGCTACTCCGTCAGATTACATTTCCATGATAATCACAGACTATGGCATGGTAAGATCAATCACCGTCTCTTGAAAAAACATGATTCTTATGTAGAATTTGTCTGCATTCACTGTATGCGCACACATTAGGGTCCTCAAATCTCTTTCTTTAATCTGTGTTCTTGAGTTCCGTGATGGGTTTGTTCTCTTTTTTTTCCGCTACATAGCTCAATTGGCGTTGACGAACATAGTTGCTTCACTGAATCCGAATGTCAAACATCGAAACCACTGACCGTGTTTCGACATTTGTCTTATTTTCAGGTACCTCCCACAAGCGTGCCTGTCATTGTGAGAGAATATCAGAAAGAACATGTACTTGTCTAAAACAAAGCTCTGCTCCACAAATTTTTTGCCATTATCAAAGGTGAAAGCTCTTCTTCTCCATTCTCCTTCTCCTCCAGCTCAGGCTCTTCTCGTCACCACCCACATAGAATAACTACCGGCATTACCTCCCTCATCCGCTTCTTTTTTCCTGAGTACCGGGTTCATTTTTTTGGCCTTTGACATGTTTTCTTAGAAAACTTTTGACTCTGTGAAGAGTGCGATTCATCAAACCGCCTCTCCGGGAAGATTTATCCATATCGGTGATGTTTTTTTTTTTTCTGTCTGTGTTGTACGAGTGAAGGCTTCTTCTCTTATTCTCTCTTCTCATGGAACTTGATACAAATCTTTCACAATTCTATGCTGAGATTTATCTTTTTTGGTTCAATCTTCCTCATAGTCCTTCACCATGTGTTGTCATGATGATATTGCTTTGCTTGCAATGTATAGTAAAATCACTTTAAATACTCTCAATTTCATAATTCGTCTCTAAAGTGAACAAGTTCCGGAAATAGTAACAATGAACAATATTTTTGAGGATGTCTTTATTGTGTAAGAACTTGAGCTTTGCCACCGAGTGGAGTAACCACACCGAGTACCACGAAACCGCCGAGAATGAGAATCAGAACGCCCATTGTGTTAACCAACATCGCCTCTGTGGAATACCGAGTTATCACTTGATTCACTTGCAGGAACGTCGCCTTCTCAAGTATCCCTGTGGTTGCGGTCATTATGGCTAATGCGTATATGTAAATCCCTAAGAACACATGCCATGACATCAAACTGGCTCGGCTGTTCCTTGAACCGCCCGGGTACCAATAAGTCACAAACCCTGAAGCCCACTGTTTGTAGTAATAGCTTTGAGTTCTTGTTATTTTCAAGTAATGGAGATATTGTTTGCAAGAGATGAGAGAGCATACATACCTGCAAAGCGAAGAGAAAGAGGCAAGCTAGGCCAAGCCACGAATGGAGACTGTAGAAATTCTCGATCCCTTTGTCGATATGGAACTTGAGAGCAGCCCATACTCCAATAAGGCTTAAGATAAAAGCTGTGAGTTGTAGAGTAAGATGAACCAATTTCTTCAAGTTCTTTGTACCTTGAACTGACTTGTATGCTAACAGTGCTGCATAATGAGAATGCACATCAACACCACAGTCTCTTCCACGAATGATGGCAATAATCGAACATAAAGACCGATACTATGGACACTAAACATATTGACATTAGAATGGTCTCAATAAGCTGCCTCAGTGAATGAAACATACAACAAGTTCTTGTAACTTGGACAACTTAACAAAGCGATCAAGAAGTCTCAAAATTTATCACAAAGCAAACAACAAATATCAGAAGCAGACAGAAGAAAAGATCATATATAGAAGGAAAAGGATTTGATTACCTTCGCCATTGAAGAGGATGAGTCCAATAACCATCAACACTGGATGAACCTAAAATCAAACACACAGAAAATCTGATCGGATTCTATCATGCCAATAAATAAATCCCAAATCTAGCTTCTTGCATCTGCAAATCAAATGTGTGGTTATGATGAAAAGACATTAAAGCAAAATCAAAAGAGAAAGAGAAGTAATTTACATTAAAGATGAGATCTTTGTTGTCGGAAGAAAGAGCTAATCCTCCTCTGTAGTGAACAGTCCATGTGAGAACCAAAGCAGCAATGATGAAACCCAGAATTCTCACTACCAAGAAGATCGGAAACCCACCAATCACCGGAACCGCCGCCATACTATGCAAAACGCCACTGACCACCGACGATCGCCGATCTGATTAAAGGAAGTTACTCGACGTTGAGGTCAACCAGAGTGATTCGTCAGAGAATAATTAGGAAAAGATAAATAAAATGGTGATAACTAAAGGGGCCCTTTGAATTAATACTTTGCTTATTATTCTCTTCGGTTTAATTTAGAGAGCCTATGAAATTGAATAGCACTCAAAATTTTTGATTCTTCGTCCGGAAAACAATAGACGGCTAAAATAGACATATTAACGATTTATGGATATTTTCTCTTAAAAACTATACACATTTCATAAAAATGCACGCACGTCTTTGCATGTTTTTGTCACATTGCCAAATTCATCTCACTTTGGTATCTAATGTTATTCATATAACCATACGAGTATAATGGTGGTGAAGTCACTGTCAAATCAATGTAATAAAAATTGACAAAACGTTGGTGATTCTTCCAAATTTTCTTGTAACCAATTTGCTTAAGAGTAATAGAGTAATATGTGTTTAGAGTAGAAGCAAGTAAAACTCCCCCTCCTTGACGATGCTTTACTCAAACCATCTAATGTTTTCACTCAACACACAAAACGACGTCGTATAAACTCATCTCTATATAGGACCAAACAAAAGAACCAGCTTAGGAAGAAGGACCTCATAACTAACTACAAGAAACCATGAATTTTTCTCAACTCTTCATCACCATCTTCTTCTTATATTTCATTGTCTTGCAGGTAATCTCAGCAACCGATATGATCGAACAAACCTGCAAATCATGCGCAGACGAATCCACTCTCTTCGATTACAACTTCTGCGTCTCCTCACTCAACAACTCTCCCATTTATCCTCCTCCGACCAATCTCTCTTCTCTTGCCTTAATCCCAATGCTCCAAGCTCTCGACAATGCCACCGCAACATCTTCCACCATTCAAACACTAATGAGCGACGGAGGAGAATTCGAAGCCGACAACTTCAAACGTGCTTGCCTCCGCGACTGCCTCGAGCTTTACCAGGACGCAGAGGAGAGATTAGAAGAAGCTGTGCGGGTTTTCCTTACCATGGAAGCTGCCGTGACATGCGAGAATGGGTTCAGGGAGAAAGACGGTGATGAAGACAGTGGCGGCGGTGCGATGAACTGGACGTCTCCAATCGGTAGTGAGAATTACAAGTTGTTTGAGTTGGGCAAGATAGCTCTTTGTCTTATCAACAAACTCTCCTCTCTTACTTCTATGTCTATCTAAATCTGTCTATTTAAACCGACAAGACATACCCACACCAGTAACTTGCAAGAGGAAAGGATAACAAAAAGCCATGTTCATAGACTCATCAGATCTTTGTCACAAACTAAATCCAAAATCGATAAGATCCAAACGTTTTGATAGAAAAAGAGAAAAGGTGTCCACTTTCATGGACATGTTCTACTAACAACAACAACAACAAAGGCAGCGTAGAGAGAGAATGAAACCCTAAAACCCTAACAGCTACAATCTGACAACAATTCATCTTCTGCTACTTAATCTATAAGACCAGTCACGATCGTCCCTGTCTCTCTCCCGATCCCAGTCTCTATCCCAAATCCTGTCTCTATCCCGGTCCCTATCTCTATCCCGGAAATCAGTTTCGTAAGAAGAATAATCCCTCTTACTTCTTTCAGATTGAGATCTTTCTATGCCTGGGCTTCTTGACCTAGACCTGTAATCTTTTGAACCATACCCGTAATCATATCTACTGCCGTACCTTGGTGGATAACTCGATGATTCAACACCTAGAAGACCCTCGTCTCTGTAATCTCGAGGATGGGCTGGTCGGTGGTGTTCTTGTCCTCTGCTTGTTCTTTGCTCCCATCGCCTGCTGCTGCTGCTGTTCCTATTTGACGGTCCTGCTTCCCAAAGCCACGCATCTGCGTTTTCTGGTAAAGGCGCATTAATTCCCGGGAACTCAACTGTCATTTTCATTTGTGGCTCTGGAGGGTTTGCTTTTTCCAAGATTTCTCCGTCCTCACTCTCTATTACCTCCAGAGTCTCCACCTCTTCTCCAAATATAGTGATTCCCGACAAATGATCATCCTCTGGAGCTAGAGGCGTAGCACAGGAAGCAACAAACACAGTAGAAGGCGTTAACATAGTATCGGTATAGTTAACTAATGCGGTATTAACAGGAAATCCACTTTCTTCCTAGAGGTGGGCACACAATCAAACTGAAACAAGCTGAAATTCCTCAAACCAAAACGTTAAAAGGCTTTATCTTCAGACCGAAAGGTAAGAAACAGATACAGAACAAACAAAATAAAACGGAACTCGGTGGAAACGAACAACAAAACCAAAACAAAGTGCAACCAAACTTAACCAAACAAACCAAAATTCATTAAAAATTATTACTTTAAAGTAGTATTTAACAAAATTGCATTTAACCTTAATAAGAATAAGTACATACTATCCAATACCAAACCGCACCAAAATATCTCAAACCAAACAAGACCGAACCAAAAGAACTGAGTTCTAATGTTCAGTGTAGATTCTCAAAATCCAAAAACTGCATGCCCAACCTAAGTTCCTTTGGAAGTACAAGAACGATTAAAGGGCAGAGAGAAATGCTTACCTAAGTATCCGGGTGGGTACCCAATCTCTCGCATTCTGTTAAGCCACGGAGGAGGGTCTAGTTCCTGCACAAGAGGAGAGGACTTAACCACCAGAATCGTTTCTCTGACCTAAAAAAGTCTGAAACGCAGCTTCTTGGTAGAACTATACACAGAAAACTAGGTTCAAACTTACCCCGAGATTCAGAAGCTGGCGTGTCTCTGCATCAAGTGTGCCGGGTTTCAAGCCATCATACTTTCCACTTTGAGGTTTTTGATAGTATCGGGATGGTAGGCGGGGGCCAGCAGTGGTCTGATTTCTTTTGGATTTATGATGCTTACGAGCACTATTAACTGCTGAACGATCATACGGCTTCGGACAATCTTTCAAGGAATGACTATAGCCGCCACAATTGAAGCAACGTGGAGGATCCTCAATAATCTCCAATCCCCTGGAACAATAAATACATTATATGTTTCAAGAGTGTACACAGCGCAAGAATTAACACGTTCAGGTTAGTATACGACATAATGTAACAAAGCAGAAGAAAGGATGCATAGCAATCCGTAGAAGATAAAGCTAGAAACAGGAGAAAACTTGTAAAAAGTTCAGATTCATTTACCCTTCCAAGTTATTTGAGCCATCAGCTGAATTTAAACCAACTGCAAATTCACGGTCATAAAGAGGAGTGGTGCTACTTTCCATTAGTAGCACAGACTCTTCCCAGAGCTTAGGACCACTTTGGTTGTCGATCCAGAATGACTGCAAATACAAGAATGTACCAGTTGAAGTTCGAAATATATTATTGATATGAACAGTTCAAAATGTTTTAATAATGTTGACAACATTTTTCACTCACCACAGAAGAAGTCTTCTTCAATCCAACAAGTAAGGCAGGAAAATATGTCTCCTCACCAGATTCTAATGGTTGTTCTTGATCCTGAGCATATAATTTATGAAACGATTCTAAGTTTCATACATGATCCAAAAGAAAATTTCTTCAAATAAAAATCGAGTCAACAAACAAACACCTCATGTGATGTCTGAAATCTTATCATATAAACTGAAATATTATTGCTAAAATTCTCTTAGAATATTAGAAAGGTTGTGGTAATAAGAGACTATGACAACCATGTCTATTTGAGAAAAAAAAAGACAACCATTACATACACCAACTAGTTGGTTGCTCAATACTAATATGGCTAAGGTATATCTGATGCAAGGATAGCAAACTGTAGGTCCACATCATGCACGATGATACTTTGTATGGTCCAAGAGTATCAGAATCTTAAAATTTTTGCATACTTCATTTGCTTGATAAGGATTTTCTTAACCACAATATTAATTAATCAAAATGTTGAAAAATGATAACACTCACTCTTATATCAGCTACAAATAAAGTTTTCGAAGGGAGTAAAATGACCTTCTCCATTCAGAGATACCTGAGCCAACGTACTTTCTGCCTCCCATTCTGACCATTGCTGCAATAAACTTTCCAGCTTCTGCTTACTAGCTCTGAAAAATGCATTCCATAGGAATTAAAACGATGGTAATCACATAATAGCAGCAATGCTTGAGCATTCCAACTTTGAGTTCATAAGTATCGAGTAAACAACACTTCATCCAGTACTTAAAATTACATGCAGTTGAGCTTAGACTCTTTATTTAACTAACCTTGTTAAGTTCTTATAACTAACATGGACTGTAGGTTGCTGTTCATCAGACATTGTTCGAGGTCTTTTAACACCCAGTTTAGCTGCCATGAGGGATTATGGTAAAACAGAGGAAGAAACATAATCGCAGACACCAAGTCGGAGTAGCAGATATTACAGGAACAGATCAAGTGCCGTGTCAATTGAATAATATTTTAACAATCATACGAGCAGGACTCTTATCATAAAAAAAGGTCAAGATATGTAAGAAACATTCAACATAGAAAGAGCAAAGAAGGATACAACTAACATCCACAGTGGCTTTGTGAAGCAGCGTCTCCTTTTGGATATCCACTTTCTCATCTACCGCCACACTTTCAACACCCGCATTTTCAGCATGATTGAGCTCTGTTAATATTTTCCCAGATGACTGGTCTTCCACAGTTCTCAAATTCTCTTTCACAAGATCTACACTTTTCTCCATATCTAAGTTTCTTTTCAAGTTCTCCTCGTTACCAACTAAAGGATTAGCCTCAGGTGACCCATTCCCAGATTCAGAACCAGAATTGGTTGAAACTGGTAGGCCAATCACATCCTCAGCTTCCATTTTTAAAACTTATACCCTTTAACAATTTCACTAACCACTCATAAAAATACCCTGTTATAATAAGCAACGACAGTATCAGAAATGCGAGAGCGAAACACACGTTAAGTAGAACAAAAAGTATACAATAACCAAATATTATAAGAAAGACACGGAACACAAGATTCAGATCCTTAAAGCTAGGGTTCAATATTTTTGCAAGAACAGCTCCTAATCTCCGCTACTGAAGCAACGCTTAATCTACTCAAAATCAAAACATCAAGAAACGAGAAATTTTTCAGAAAAGTGATAAAGGTAGCTGAAACGACGGAAACAACAAATCTCCTCTGCTAATTTCAAAATATCTTAGTAATCGAAGAAGTTAAGAGAAGAAAGAAACAAGAAATTTACAGCTTCCGAAGATTTTCTTTCGTAGAGCAAAATTTACCTAGTCGTAAGCCGAAGCTTTGAGTGAAGAAGAAAACAATGGCGACAGAGAGAGAGAGAGAGAGAGATCTGTGAGATTTAGAATCGAAGACTTTTTTTTAGTTTATCCGCCAAAAGAGAGGAAGACGAAGAAGAAAGCAATGATAAATAATATAATAATGCTTAAGGCTCGGCCCAAATCTAGGCCCATTTATCAATTCTCTAAGCCCAAATTGAATAGCTTGCTTTGACCATGTGTGAGAGTTGTCTTCAAGGAAAGCTTCGTCGTCGCTTTCGATGGAGACGACGATTCTCTCTGCGAGATTCCTTCTTCTGTAATCAAACGCGTTCACAGTTCTTTTTGGGTGTTTCCGGTTTAGCTTCTGATTTCTTTTTCTCTTCGTTGAACCAAGTCTCCACTTGAAATTTCACTCTCTGTGGCTGTGTTTTTCTCTTGTTACAATTTCATTTGCTTGGGGGCTTAAAGACGAATCCTTTTGAAGTCTTATGGTGTTTGACAGGGAAGATTCAAAATTCTCAAAATGGATTGTACTTGAATTTGTAAGATATGGACAAACTCAGTGATGAATTGTTGGTGAAGATACTATCGTTTCTTCCAACGAAAGTTGCTGTGTCCACTAGCGTTTTGTCTAAGCGATGGATGTTTCTTTGGATGTCTTCGCCTAAACTTGACTATGGTGTTACACATAGATCAGTTTGGGATTTTATTAGCAAGAATCTGCCATTGCATAGAGCTCTGGTCATAGAAAGCTTGCGTCTTGTGTTACTTTGTTATTTGAGACCTGAAGATATCAGACTGTTGGTTGAAATTGCAGTTTCTCGCTATGTTCGTGAGCTTGAATTGGATAATGCTTATTACTCGTACATGGGCAATTGTGAAACCCTTTTTCTGAGTAGCTTTTATACCTGCGAATCGCTTGTGATCTTGAAACTTCGAGAGGTGACTCTCATGGATGTTCCCTCTTTGGGATGCCTTTCCTCTCTGAAAGCTTTGCAACTTCTTAATGTGAAGTACGCAGACGATGAAACTCTTCAACAGCTTCTATCTATTTGCCCTGTCCTTGAAGATCTGGATGTGAATTTCTTTTATGATGACATTATAAAAGGGTTCACAGTTATCGTCCCGTCTTTGTGGAAGTTATCACTCTTTATACCTGGATAATTGTATTTAGATTGGTATGAGGTAGATACTCCTTCTTTGTAGCATTTCAGACTTGAGATTAGGAGTCATAGGGTGCAGTACGCTTTGTTTAGTAATATGCCTAAGCTGAAAGAAGCATATGTCGATGCTTCATCCCTTGACCTCAGAAGTATTATCCGATCAATCACATCTGTCAAGCATCTTACAATATGTTCACAGGTAATAAGTTTTCATTTAGCAAATGCAAGTCTTCAGTCTTATTTATTGAATCCATTACTAATACGTTTATAATATCCGTGTGTAGGATGTGTATGGTGATGGTATTGTTTTCGACCAGCTTGAGCATCTGAAGTTATGTGTGTGCAAAAGGGATTCGTCGAATCTCCTTGCTCAGTTGCTCGAAGATTCTCCCAACTTACGAGTATTAGACATCTCTGTATTTAGAGTAAGTATAAACTATATCTTTTGTTTGTCTGAAGCCGAATATTGTTTTGATCTAATTCTTTTGCTTGGGTCTCAGTATCATCGGGATAGTGAGTGCAATGATATAGTTTGCTGGAAAGAACCAATTGATGTTCCTGAATGCTTGTTGTCGAGTCTACAAATTTTCAAATTGTCACGATACTTTGGTAGACTACAAGATAGCGATATTGCGGCTTACATCTTGAAAAACGCTCGTCACTTAAAAATAGCAACCATCTTGGCTGATACAAAGGTACACAATGTTCCAACCCATAAGATGATGGAGGAACTAACACTATCTTCCCGAGCTTCAAGCACATGCGAACTCTTTATTCGTTGACGACATTAGGACTCATCAGTGTTGTTGTTGTAAAAAAAAGTCAGTGGATGTGTGTTAAAAACTTAAAAGTGTTGTGTGTGTGTGCAGCAATGACCATAGTGTTTTGAGTTTTGTGTTAAGAGTGACATGTAATCACAGTGAAAGAAATAAACAATGGAGATAGATAGATCTGTGAGAGGGAGATTTAACTCATACGCCGAAGAAGAAGAAGAAGAAGAAGACCCGGCTCACTTTTAGGCCCATTAAACAATTCGCTAGCCCAATTGAATGTAAGGACGAAAGGTTTGATGAGTGAGAGTGAGTGAGTGGTGGAGTAGCGACGGAGAAGAGGAGGAAGCTTCGTTATTCCGATTCACTTCGACGGCGACTGTTTTCTGATATCTTCTGATAAACTGTAAACCACCAAATGCCTTCGCCTTCGTTCTTTCTGTGTTTCCGATTTAGCTTCTGACTGTAGTTTTCTTCGCGGAATCCATTGAAATTTTCACAGGATCTTTCTAGGGTTTTGTTTGTTCCATTTTAGCTTTCGACATTTCAGCTTCTTCTACTGTTTTGTTGTCTAATGTTGTTGTTGTCTTCTTTTTTTGCAAGGAAGATAAGAATCCAAGTGAACAGTATCGTTAAATTTCGTTAGATATGGATAAAATCAGTGGGTTTCCTGATGAAATATTGGTGAAGATTTTATCTTTTCTTCCTACAAAAGCTGCTGTATCCACCAGCATTTTGTCTAAGCGATGGAAGTTTCTTTGGATGTGGTTGCCTAAACTTGACTACTTAGATGATTACCATGAATCACTTGTGGATTTTATTAACAAGAATCTGCCGTTACATAGAGCTCCGGTCATAGAAAGCTTGCGTCTTGAGCCAAGTTCGCGACATACTAAACCTGAAGATTTTAAACTGTGGATTGAAATTGCAGTTTCTCGCTATGTTCGTGAGCTGGAAGTTTCGTTTAATTCGGGCCACAGTATAAACATATTTCCGAGCTGCTTGTTTAGCTGCAAATCGCTTGTGATCTTGAAACTTGAATATGTGGACCTCGTGGATGTTCCCTCCATGGTTTGCCTTCCCTCTTTGAAATCTTTGCTATTGAACGAGGTGTACACAGATGGAAAAACCCTTCAACAGCTTCTATTTATATGTCCTGTTCTTGATGATCTTGATTTGACGCTTTTTGAATATAGCGAGAAAATGGAAGAGTTCACTGTTAGTGTCCCGTCTTTGCAGAAGTTATCACTCTCTGTGCCTATTAGATCAGTTTCAGATGGGTATGAGATAGATTCTCCTTCTTTGAAATATTTGAAACTTAAGGGTCGGAATCATGTGGAACACTACTCTTTGTTTAAGCATATGCCTAAGCTAACGGAAGCATATATCAATGTTGAATCTGGTGTTCTCACGATTCTTGTTGGAGCAATCACATCCGTCAAACATCTAACATTATGTGGAGAGGTTATTTTAGTTTTCATTTATCAATTGCAAGTCTTCAATCTTATTTATCGAATCCTTTATTTACAAATTTTAATATCCGTGGGTAGGATGTGTACGGTGATGGTTTTGTTTTCAACCAGCTTGAGCATCTGAAGTTATGTGTGTGCCACAAGGATTCATCAAACCTCCTTGCCCAGTTGCTCAAAGATTCTCCCAACTTACAAGTATTAGACATCTATATGCTTCAAGTAAGTTTCTTCGATTAACTATCTTTTCTTTGTTTGATGCCAAGTATGTTTATATATATATATATATATGCTTGGTCTCAGGGTCATGGCTGGGCTGGGCATAATAGCATGGTTTGCTGGAATCAACCGATTCATGTTCCTGAATGCATGTTGTCGAGCCTACAGATTTTCAAGTGGTCACGATACTTTGGGAGACCACAAGATAGAGATATTGCGGTTTATATCTTGAAAAACGCTCGCCACTTAAAGACGGCAACAATCTTGGCTGATACAACGAAACAAAATGTTTCAAACCTTAAGATGATCAAGGAGCTGACACTTTCTTCCCGAGCTTCAACCAAATGTGAACTTGTATTTGTTGACGATAGGAGTGACGACAGTAGTGACGATAGCAGTGACGACAATAGGACTTAATAGATGTTTTCATTTGTTTAACAGAATCATAACATTTCATCTATTTTTGTGTGTCCAACAACGACTATATTGTTCCGAATGTTAATCCTAGCCTATGCTTGTGTGATTTGAATTTCCAATACTGAAAATGTATATCATATAACGCGGATGCCCGCAAACTATCGGATGTATCTGTAACTTTTTTCTTCAACTGTGTCCAATGCTCTAACCACCTGGCTAATCTTTAGTTTTTTTGCAGCTGAGTGGCAGAAGCAAGCCGCTGCAGCTTCTACCATTCTGAACATCTCTCCCGGTATGAAGTTTTTCCCTAGCCTTGGATCTACTAGCTTGTCAAATTCTTCGTTTTCGATTGCTTGATTCAGCAAGGGCCTTGACTGAAAAGAGCTTTTGAACAACAGGGTGTTTATGGGGACACTCAATGGAAATTCAAGAAATACGGTCAAAATGCTATAACTATCCTATGGATAAAACCCATTGAGGTCTCTAAATACAGCGTATTCTATGGGTTTTTTTACTCACTTTTCACATCCGTTAGATACAACTAACATCCAAAGTGGCGTTGTGTAGCAGTGTCTCCTTTTGGATACACACAACAACAACGTGACTGACCAACCTGCTCTGTTAACACACAAAGTGGCGTGGAATCTGGTGTGAGTGAGTGCGTGACGACGCAGATAAAAGAAGCTTTCATTGGCTACAATTCTCTGCCATTACTAATATCTTCTTCCTTATTTCTCATACAGTGGTGTTCACAGCTCTTTGGAACTCTGTTACCCGAGAGGAATCGAACCTCTGGTGGAATTTTTACAGTTTTTCTTCTTCTATGGTTTTTTTTTGTCACATTGTAGTATCCATCTGGCCGTGATCTCCGTTGTTAGTGTTTCATTTGCTTAGGGTTAAAAGATGATCCTTTTTGAGTCTTATGGTGTTTGTTTTCCTCTATTTTTTTCGATAGGGAAGTATGGACAAAATCAGTGGGCTTCCTGATGAATTGTTGGTGAAGATATTATCTTTTCTTCCAACCAAAGTTGCTGTGTCCACCAGCGTTTTGTCTAAGCGATGGAAGTTTCTTTGGATGTCTTCGCCTAAACTTGACTATCGTGTTACCGATGAATCAGTTTGGGATTTTATCAACAAGAATCTGCCATTGCATAGAGCTCCGATCATAGAAAGCTTGCGCTTTAAGTTTTCTCGTCAACATTTCAAACCTGAAGATCTCAAAGTGTGGGTTGAAATTGCAGCCTCTCGCTATGTTCGTGAGCTGGATTTGGAAATTCCTTATTACTGGCGCTTTTGCAGGGAAACCATTTTTCCCAGTAGCTTGTTTGCCTGCAAATCGCTTGTGATATTGAATCTGGAACGTGCCAGACGCACGGATGTTCCCTCTATGGTTTGTTTTCCTTCTCTGAAATCTTTGCAACTGAACGAGGTGACATACGCAGATGAAAAATCCCTTGAAAAGCTTCTATCTATTTGTCCTGTTCTTGAAGATCTTAATTTGACGCTTTTTGATGATGAAAATGTGAAGCGGTTCATTGTTAGTGTGCCATCTTTGCAGAAGTTAACACTATGTGTCTTATCCTTTTTCTCCATCGGTTTTAGAAGGGTATGAGATAGATACTCCTTCTTTGAAGTATTTCAAACTTGAGGATCTGTATAATACGGAACACTATTCTTTATTTAAGAATATGCCTAAGCTAAGGGAAGCATATATCGATGTCGAATCCTCTGTTCTCAAGAGTCTTGTTGGACCAATCACATCTGTCATGCATCTTACAATATGTGCAAAGGTTATATTAGTTTTCATTTATCAAATTGCAAGTCTTCAATCATATTTTTAGAATCCTTTATTGATAACTTTTTTAATATCCGCGGGTAGGATATGTACGTGTACGGTGACGGTTTTGTTTTCAAACAGCTTGAACATCTTACTCTATGTGTGTGTCAAAGGGATTCGACGAATCTCCTTGCCCAGTTGCTCCAAGATTCTCCCAACTTACGAGTATCAGACATCTCTACGTTTGAAGTAAGTTTTTTCTATAAATTATCGTTTGTTTGTCTGATGTTTTAAGCTAATTCTTTTGCTTGGTTTCAGTATCATGACTATTATTCGAGTATTGATAAGGTTGGCTGGAATCAACCAATTCAAGTTCCTGAGTGCATATTGTCAAGTCTAGAGATTTTCAACTGGTCACTATACTATGGGAGACGAAAAGACATAGATATTGTGGTTTATATCTTGAAAAATGCTCGACATTTAAAGACGGCTACAATCTTGGCGCGTTATTCTGGGGACACTGTGAACAAGGAGCTGACACTATCTCCTCGAGCTTCAAGCACATGCGAACTCCTACTCGACATTTGGACTCGCTAGATGTTTCCGTTATGTATAATAAAATTCAACATGTTGTTCCGAATATTATTAACAGAAAGTTCAACATACTATAATTTAAATTCTTAGTTCAAGATTTAAAAATGGCCGGCTTTGATGAGTGAGTGGTCTTCACGACGAGGCAGACGAGGCAAGCTTCGTCGTCACTTTCGGCACAGACAACTCTTTCTGCGGTATTCCTAAATACCTTGTTCTAGCTTTCAGCATTTCGGATATTTCCTCTGTGAGGTTGTCTGACTGTGTTTCCTTTTGTTAGTATTTCATTTTTTGCTCGGTCTTAAAGACAAATCGTTTTGATATCTAATGGTGTTGTTTTTTCTTTTTGCAGGAAAGTCAGATATTCAAGTACTTTTCACGAATTTGTTAGCTATGGACGAGATCAGTGGACTTCCTGATGAATTGTTGGTGAAGATATTATCGTTTCTTCCTACCAAAGTTGCTGTGTCCACTAGCGTTTTGTCTAAGCGATGGAAGTTTCTTTGGATGTCGTTGCCTAAACTTGACTACAGTGTTACACGTAAATCAGTTCGGGATTTTATCAACAAGAATCTGCCGTTGCATAGAGCTCTGGTCATAGAAAGCTTGCGTCTTGACTTGCTATGTTATTTTAAACCTGAAGATATCAAACTATGGGTTGAAACTGCAGTTTCTCGCTCTGTTTGCGAGCTGGAAGTAGAAATTTCTTATTACTCGCCTTTTCACTGTGAGAACATTTTACCGAGTAGCCTTTATACCTGCGAATCCCTCGTGATATTGAAGCTTCGAGAGGTGACTCTCATGGATGTTCCTTCTATGGTTTGCCTTCCCTCTCTGAAAACTTTGCTACTTCATGTTGTGAAATACGCAGATGATGAATCTCTTCAACGGCTTCTATCTGTTTGTCATGTTCTTGAAGATCTTGATGTGCATTTCTTCTATGATGACATTATAAAAAAGTTCCGCGTTATCGTCCCAACTTTGAAGAAGTTATCACTCTTTATACCTGGAGAATTGTATTTAGATGGGTATGAGATAGATACTCCTTCTTTGGAGTATTTTAGACTCGAGAGTTTGAGACATAGTGGGCACTACACTCTGTTAAGGAATATGCCTAAGCTAAGAGAAGCATATATTGATGTCGAATCCCGTGTTCTCAAGAGTTTTGTTGGATCGATCACATCTGTCAAGCATCTTACAATATGTTCAGAGGTTATATTAGTCTTCATTTATCAAATTGCAAGTCTTCAATCTTATTTATTGACATTTTTTAGTTTCCGCGGGTAGGATGTGTACGGTGATGGCTTTGTTTTCGACAAGCTTGAGCATCTGAAGTTATGTCTATGCAAAAGGGATTCGTCGAATCTCCTTGCTCAGTTGCTCAAAGATTCTCCTAACTTGCGAGTATTAGACGTTTCTGTATTTAGAGTAAGTATCTTTGGTAAACCATCTTTTGTTTGTCTGAAGCTGAATATTGTTTTGATCTAGTTCTTTTGCTTGTCTCAGTATCACCCGGATAGGGAGTGTAATGATATAGTTTGCTGGAAACAACCAAGTGATGTACCTGAATGCTTGTTCTCGAGTCTACAAATTTTCAAGTGGTCACGATACTTTGGGAGACCACAAGATAGAGATGCAGCAGTTTATATCTTGAAAAACGCTCGTAGCTTAAAGACGGCAACAATCTTGGCCGATACAACGAAACATAATGTTTCAAACCTTAAGATTATGGAGGAGCTGACATTTTTTCCCCGAGCTTCAAGCACATGTGAACTCGTGTTTGTTAACGACAATAGGACTCATTAGTCACTATATGTGTGTGTGTAGTTGCCAAAAAAGAAATCAAAAAAGTCAGTAGATGTGTGTGTGTGAAAAAATGTCATCTATTTTCGGGTGTGAAAGTGTCATATATATTTTCTTGTGTGTCAAACAATGAATCATGTATTCATATTGTTCCGAATATTAATCCTAGATTATGGTTTTGTGATTTGTATTTTCGTAGGCTGGACATTTTACTCGAACCCAAAAATTCGAAATGGTTTCAAACCGAATAATCCATATCCGAACCAGAACTAACATGGAAAAGCACTCGATCGGATTCGCATCGCCGACATTTAAGATATTGGCAAAATCCAAACCCGAAAAATACCCAAAAACTCCAAATCGAATCCAAACCCGAAACCCAAAAAACATGAAACACTCGAAATTTTCGAATTGAACTCGAATCCGAGATCCGAAAAATCCGAAAAAATTATAAAAATAAGAAAATACTCCAGAAAATCCGAATTCGTGACCGAAAAACCCGATAATAACCGAACTTGAAAAGGTATCATGTGTACTTGAGTTTCAGTAGATTTACTAACCCCGAACCTAACCGGATTCTAACTTTTCGAAAACCCGAATGAATGCTATAGAGATGAAGTTCAAGGCTCGAACTTGAACCGAAGCCGACTCGAACCGGACCCCGAACGCCAGATTTGGATTGCTCATACTTTTAATGATACGGTGCGGCCCACTATTAAGCCCATTAAACAATTCGCTAACCCAATTGAATGTGTAAGACGGTGTGATAGGAAGCCATATCTGCAACTGCAACTAACGGCTACTTCACTATCTTCTTTATGCTTTCACTTTAAGTAAATTAAATTTTGTATCCGGTTTGTTCCGGTTAAGTGTTGAGAATATTTCTATTTCTATCATCATCTCTTGCTCTCTGTTTTCTGTTGTGCAACGTCACTGTTCATCATCTTGAAGGTGAGATTTCTTTCTCCTTCTTCACCTTTTAGATTTGATCAATCATCCTTTCTTAGATCTCACGGTGGGATCCTTGATCGGAGAGGAGGAGGAAGGCTTTGTCATTCCGATTCACTTCGCCGGCGACAGTTCTCTAATATCTTCTGATAAACTGTAAACCAAATTCGTTCGCCTCCGTTCTTTGCGTGTTTCCGATTTATCTTCTGGTTCTTGTTTCCGAGCGGAATCCATTCGCCTCCGTTCTTTGCGTGTTTCCGATTTATCTTCTGATTCTTGTTTCCTTCTCGGAATCCATTGGGATTTTCACAAGTTCTTTCTAGGGTTTTTTCAACATTTCAGCTTCTTCTGCGAGGCTGTCTTTTGTCATTTGATTTAGTCTCTTAGATGATACACATAGACTGATGATTGATGTTTAATGTTTGTTGTTTTCTTCTTTTTGTGCAGGGAAGATAAAAATTCAAGTGAAGAGTATCTTCGAATTTTGCAAGATATGGATAGAATCAATGGCTTTCCTGATGAATTGTTGGTGAATATATTATCTTTTCTTCCTACCAAAGTTGCTGTTTCCACTAGCATTTTGTCTAAGCGATGGAGGTTTCTTTGGATGTGGTTGCCAAAACTTGACTACGGTGGCTCATGGATACGGCGGTGTGAACCTCCTCGGGATTTTATTGACAAGAATTTGCCATTGCATAAAGCTCCGGTCATAGAAAGCTTGCGTCTTGCTTTAACTCATCCAGATATTAAACCTGAAGATGTCAAACTGTGGATTGAAATTGCAGTTTCTCGCCATGTCCGTGAGCTGGAAATTTCTTACAGTTCGAACTACTATGATAACATATTTCCTAGCAGCTTGTTTACCTGCAAATCGCTCGTGATCTTGAAACTCGAACATGTGACTCTCAGGGATGTACCCTCCATGGCTTCTTGTCTTCTCCCCCTGAAAACACTGCATCTTAGTAATGTGACATACGCAGATGAAGAATCCTTTCAGAAGCTACTATCTATTTATACTGTTCTTGAAGATCTAGATATGTCGTTTTATGATGGTGGCATTGAATGTGTGAAAGAGTTCAATGTTATCGTCCCTTCATTGAAGAAGTTATCATTCTTTATAACTGGTGCTTGTTCTTCATATGGGTATGAGATAGATACTCCTTCTTTGAAGTATTTGAGACTTGAGGATTGGTATTCTTCGGAAGATTACTCTTTGTTTAACAATATGCCTAAGCTAATGGAAGCATATGTGAATGCTGAATCGCTTGATCTCAACAATTTGATTAGATCAATCACATCTGTCAAGCATCTTACAATATGTTCACAGGTAACAAAGTTTTCATTTATCAAATGCAAGTCTTCAGTCTTGTTTATTGAATCCGTTACTAATACGTTTGTAATATCCGTGTGTAGGATGTGTATGGTGATGGTATTGTTTTCAACCAGCTTGAGCATCTGAAGTTATGCATATGCAAAAAGTATTCGTCAAATCTCCTTGCCCTGCTGCTGAAAGATTCTCCTAACTTACGAGTATTAGACATCTCTGTATTCGGAGTAAGTATCTCTGATAAACTATCTTTTGTTTGTCTGATGCTGATTATGTCTTTAAGCTAATTCTTTTGCTTGGGTCTCAGGATCATGATGATAAAGAGCGCAATGTTATGGTATGCTGGAATCAGCCAAGCCATGTTCCTGAATGCATGTTGTCGAATCTACAAATATTCAACTGGTCAGGATACTTTGGGAGACCACAAGATAGAGATATTGCGGTTTACATCTTGAGAAACGCTCGTCACCTAAGGAGGGCAACAATTTCGGCTGATACACGTGAACATCGTTTTTCAAACCTTCAGATGATCAAGGAGCTGACACTTTCTTCCCGAGCTTCGAACAAATGCGAACTTGTATTTGTTCAAGACGAAGTTGACGTGATTGACAGCAGAAATGATGACAGTAGTGATGACAGTAGGACTTAGTTAGGTGTTGTCATTTGTTTAACAGGATCCTAACATTTCATCTGTTTTCGTGTGTGTCCAACGATGACCATATTGTTCGGAATGTTACTCCTAGACTATGCTTTTGTGATTTGCATTCCACATAAAGCTATAAGATTGAAAATGTACATTTTACCCTATGTGACAAGGATGCCCACAATCTATCAGATGTATTTGCGACATTTTCGGTTAGGCGTTCGGGTTCGGTTAGGGTTCGGTCCTGAACTCCAGCCTAGTTTTAGAATCCTTCGTACTTTTCAAAAGTTCGGTTCGGGTTTTTTCGTGTTTGGCTCTGGTTTTCGGACCTCGGATTCAAGTTTTTTTTCGGGTTTTTTCCCATCTTTTGGGTTCTTCGGATTTTTTGGGTTTCGGCTTCCGTCCGAAGTTTTCAGATGTTTAGGGTTCGGTTCGGGGTTTTCAGATTTTTGGAATACTCTTGCAATTTCGGGTTTTACCCGATACCCAAGACGGGATTTGTTGTTAGTTCGGCTTCGGATTTGTGTTTTTCGGGTTGGATTCGGTTCCGGTAAAATGTCGAAGCCCACATTATATCATGCAAAAGAATATACAAAGGCAACTTTTTCTTCAAAGGGCTACGACATTACCACATAATATCAATGCAAAAGAATATACAAAGCATTATCTTTAAGGGAAAGAAGAAAGTAGTGGAAAAAATAATATCATAAACTAAGGTCCAAATCTGGACTGGTTCTCACGGCTTCCCCAGCTACTATGCGACTGTGAGCGATCAAAGAAGTCAGAACTATAATCTTGACTCCCAAACGCCATTCTTTGAAACATCCTTATTTGCGCAGACTGTTGTCTCGAGTCGAACACTTGGCTCTGTCCTGGTCTCATTCCGTTTGTTATGTCTGTTGCTTCTTCAAGTGTGTCCAATGCTCTCACCACTTGGCTCATCTTTGGTCTTTTTGCAGCTGAGTGGCGGACACAAGCCGCTGCAGCTTCTACCATTCTGAACATCTCTCCCGGTATGAAGTTGTTCCCTAGCCTTGGATCCACTAGCTCGTCGAATTCTTCGTTTTCGATTGCTTGATTCAGCAAGGGCCTTGCCTGAAAAAAGATTTCGAACCAGAGGATGTTTAAGGGGACACTCATGGAAACTCGAGAAATGTGATATTAGGTGTTTCATGCTTTGAATTAATGGCGATGCAAATGCGAGATAATATACTCTACTTACCCATTCAACAAGGCTTTCATCACCGAGTGGCTGAGATGTATCTACAGGTTTTCGGCCGGTTATAAGCTCCAAGAGTATTACTCCGTAGGAATAAACATCGGCTTTTTCAGATAGCTTTCCACTTGTTGCATATTCAGGAGCCATGTACCTAAGAAAAATCGACAGTTAATAATGGGTTCGTTCTTTTGTACGTAGTAGATCTCACACAACTGTAGCAAAGAGCTTTCTGATTAACATTGCATTCACGCACACACCCGAAAGTTCCCATTACACGTGTTGAGACGTGTGTGTTTAAATCCAGTTCCTGTGCTATTTTAGCTAGCCCGAAATCCGCGACCTACAGAAACAAATTTCTTCAGAATTCAGTGAGGTGAATCGAAGACTGCACAATGACTAGAATAAAGCTTATATGATGTTACCAAGGCTTCAAAGCTGTTATCTAAAAGTATGTTGGAAGATTTAATGTCACGGTGAATAATGCGGGGATGACCTGACAGACGAAAGCATATCATAAGAATGAAACAAAATAAACAAGAACAAGAAAACCAATTAGCAGCATTAAAACTTACAGTCTTCGTGCAAATAGGCGATTCCACGAGCTGCACCAGCAGCGACCTTTACACGAGTTGCCCAAGTCATAACCGGTCTTCCTGAAGCTGCAAAGACACAGAATCAAAAGTTTATTTAGTTTAAAAAGGTTATCTTTACGGCATAGGAAGATGATGTGTGTACCATGGAGATGGTAATGGAGGGTGTTGTTGGGTACATAATCATACACAAGCAACCTGTGTTGCTCCGAGATGCAATAACCGACTAGTGTAACCAAATGACGGTGATGAACCCGAGAAATTATTTCAACTTCGGCTTTGAACTCCCTTTCTCCTTGGCTTCCACCAATCTTTAACTGTTTAACCGCCACTTCCCTTCCATCTGCAAGAACGCCTTTATATACACAGCCAAACCCTCCTTCACCGAGAAGATTCTTCTCAGAGAACCCGTTTGTAACTTGAGCTAACTCATCGTATGAAAACCATGATCTTTGGTTGCTAACCATGCCTGAATCAGACGACGCGTACATGTAATCGTTACCAGAATGGCTTCTCATCTTAGGAGCCGAAGAATGCGAATTGAAGAGCACTACATCTGTCAAAATCCGAGTTTCGAGTTACTAAGCAAACTCAATAATGTGATCAAAATTACTAATCACAACACTCAATACACATTTCTCTTAAGATTGTTCAACTACATAATGTGTATTCAAATGCATATTGTATTAACCTGAGCCTTGAGGAGATGAAAAAGTAGAAGGCATAGTATAACCAACAAAGGTTCCAGGGTCCTTTCTCTTTCGTTTCCGAGTAAACCACACCGCCAACACGAAAAGGCTAAGCAGAACCAGTCCCACAATTACTCCAATAGCTGCGAGACCTCCAGTGCCAACGCCGCCACGTGATGGGCTAGAATGCAAAGTGTTGTTTCCATTGTCTGAAGCTGGTCCGGTTGGTTTAGCGGTTGGTTTCTCTCTGGGAACAACGGGTAATGGAGTTGGGGGAGGAGCTAAAGTAGAAGGATCTGTCGGGCGTGAAGCCGGAGGAGAAGCAGAGATGACTGGAGGAGGAGGAGATGTGTCTGATGGAGTTGATGGAGACGGTTTAGGCGGAGAAGGTGTATCTACCGGTGGTGAAGGAGAAGGTTTAGGCGGAGGAGGGGATGTTGTTGTTGCCGGAGGTGAGGGAGAGGATTCAGGAGGCGGAGGAGGTGAGACAACTTGCGGAGGAGCAGGTGGTGTTGTTGCCGGAGTTGATGGAGGAGGAGAAGAAACCACCACAGGAGGCGGAGGAGAAGTAGCGACGGTTGGAGGAGGTGAGGAGATGACCGGAGGTGACGGTGGTGGAGAAGAAGACGGTGGAGGTGATGATACAGCCGGTGGTGGCGGTGATGAGGAAACTGCCGGTGGCGGTGATTGCGGCGGAGAAGGAGGTGGAGTGACCGGAGGTGGAGCAGATGGAGTGGTGGGCTGAGACTGTGACGGAGGAGGTGCGGTGGTTGAAGAATTTGACGGCGGAGGCGATAAAATCGGCAAAGGAGGAACCAAACTCATTCTTTTTTTCTAGATTCGAATCTAAATCAACAATCTTTCTTAACTATCCATCAACAAAATCTAAAGCTTATGAACAAAACCTAATTCTACAATTGTCAATCTCTGCGACCAAAGATCTACACGAAGTCAACAGTCAAAAAGGAGCCTAATTTCACAAAATCTTCAACAATCTGCCCTAGAATTCAAAAACCCAGAAGAGAAAGGCTCGAGCTTTAACCCAAAATCTGAACCCAGAAGCATTCAAATGAAGCTAAAATCGAAATTCAGATGAACAAAGTGCAGATTAGCCCTGAAGATTCGAAATTGGAGGAAGAATCGAGAAGCAGAAAGTAGAAAGTTTGAGGAAAAAGAAAAAGTTTGAGCGATCGAGGAATGTGGTGAAAGCGAAGAGCGTGTGAGTCTTGTCTGTATAAACGTGGAGGCAACTCTGTCGAGAAGGAAGAGAGAGAAAGTGAATGAGAGAGAGAGTCAGACATGTGCCAAAGAGAGTGTTTTGTGTTGTTTGGATCTCATCGTATCATAACATGTTTCGTCTTTATCTCCCATTGACTTTAGCTTTCTTTTTCCAAAATCTCAATTGATATCAAATTATTCTCGTCGACTAAAAAATCTAATTATTCCCATATCATACCACAAAAAAATATACACGCTCTTTTTTTAGCTTATAAATTACGTTTTGAAATTTTTTTCTTTATAAAAAAATATATATTCGTGAAAGTTTCATACCTACCGATCGACCAAAGTTTGAGTATTTTTACATTTAAGTTTTTTTTTGATAAATGAGTGTCTTACATTTAAGTTAGAATTTTACATACATATTGTTGTAAATTAAACTTTTAAATAATTATCGGAGTAGAAGTTTGAGTGGTTGACTAATTGTTAATTAATACTTTTATACCATGAGGATCTTTGGTTTTGGTGATATGATCCAGCCGATAGAACGAAAAAATTTATCTGATAAAGAATTGTTTTTGTAATTGTTTCTCAAAATTTATAATATCAATAATAATAAATCATACAATAAAAAATATTCTCGAAAAATTTTAAAATAATATATTCGTCGGAGTACAATAGAATAAATAAACAAAGCATATTAACGAAAAAAAAATAGGAGTAAGCATTTTTTTGTTCGCATAAAAGTAAGAGTAGTAATATCAAGAGAGGATTTTTTTTAAAAGAATATTTTCACTAGGGGTGAACAGAAGAGTAATCATAAAAGAGAGAGAAAGAAATGTTCTTGAATAAATTACCAAGAAAAAAAATGTGTATGGTGTGTACATGTGCACACTAATCATGGTGATATTTGAAACTTTGAGCGCATGTTTTGCTCCCTAAATTTGCTCTTTTATTTATTAAATATGTATATATTTACGGTCAAAAATAACGATTATTCTTTTTAAAAATCTATAATCATTAGGATTCACTTATTGCTTAATTTCTCAAAATTATTTGTATATGAAAGCTTACACTCTTCTTTTGTTGGTTCAAATCATGAAACCTACAATCCATTTAAGTAAAACATATCCAAACATTACTCCATTGTTACTTTAAAATTGGGTAATTTTAAAATAAAATTGGGATTGGCTACAACACTATTTCGTTTTCGATTTTAAAACGGAATAGCTCTAAAAAGATTACTCCAAAATGGAATTGAAAATTGGGTAGAATTTGAATATTTTGGAAAAATCTCTAATTTTATTGTGTAATTATTCTATTTTTTTTATAATTCACGGTAAATCTTAGGCCGTAATTGAGCCAGACTAATTCTCTGGAGGAGAGTAGTCCACGGGTAGGTTCTCTCTCCGAGTTTGCAAATAGGCTGAAAACAAGGATCCATATCCGTGTAGGGTGTCTAGAGACAAACGTGAAGTAGTTTCCTTTTACTTTTAGGAGGGTTCGAACTCGCATGGTGTTTGCCACACGAACATGTTCTTATTGCTGGACCATGATGTTCCACACTAATTACTCTATTTTAAAAAAAGAATTGAATTACACTAATCCAAAATGTTTTCAAAAAGAATTGGTGAAATTTCTGAAAAAGACAATTAAATAAAGTAAAACTGAAAATGTCTTGATTTTGGTTATGATACATTGACATTTCTGACTTTGTGTCCATTATTGAAGTTGTCCTCCTCTCTTTTCACACTTTATTTAAAAAGCTTAAGAAAATACCCTAACTTCTTTAGCACGTCTAGTTTTGGAAACATGTGACGTTGGAGCTAAGCAACTTGAGGAACCTTGGACAAAGACTCTCTTATCTTCTCTTCACTGAATGACAAATCCACCAAATCACCTTGCAAGTACTTCTCGTACGAGGTAAGATCAAAGTGACCATGTCCACACATTGCCATTAGTATCACTTTTGCTTCTCCTGCTTCTCTGCATCGGATAGCTTCTCTTATGGTTGCAGCAATTGCGTGAGTCGGTTCTGGCGCGGGTATGATCCCTTCTGTTCTTGCAAACTGAATAGCACCTGCAAGAAAAAATTAGACCATAATGTTTGTATTACATTTTCAACAACACAAATCTAAAATGTAAAGGTAATTAGAACTAAGAAGAGTTGTGATTAGGAGAAGAACCACCTTGGAAACATTCGATTTGCGGAATTGAGATTGCTTCCATAAAACCTTGTTCATAAACATGTGAGATCAATGGTGCCATTCCATGGTACCTTAATCCACCTGCCAAAATTCAGAGAGAACACAACAACTTAGCCAAAAAGGAAAACAAGAATTCAACAATCAAGAAGCAATCAAGAATTCAAGAATCAAGAAAACAAGAAGCAAGAATCAAGAATAAAGAAATAAAGAAACCAAGAATCAAGATTCAAGAACAAGAATTCAACAATCAAGAAGCAAGAATCAAACCAAAAACCAAAGATCAGTAATCAAGATTCAAGATTCAAGAACAAGAATTTAACAATCAAGAAGCAAGAATCGAACCAAATTAAAGAAAAGATCAAGAATCAAGAAAACAAAATGCAACAAGCTAGAGAAGCTTTAGGCGTAGTGTGTTTAAGATTTTGGTTTTAAAGCTCAGTGTATTACCGGCGTGGATAGGATCAGGGATGAAGTCATGTCCTAAAGTATGCATCTTCATCAAAGGAGTCAAACCAGCAGTATCGCCGAAATCATAAGCGTAAACCCCTTTGGTTAAAGAAGGACAAGCCGAGGGCTCAACCGCTCTTATAACAGGATTGATGTTTCCCTTGAGTTTCTCCCGGATAAAAGGGAAACTCAATCCAGCGAAATTCGATCCTCCACCAGTACAACCTATGATTAAATCAGGCGTTTCGCCGAAATCTTCCATTTGCTTAATGCATTCTTCTCCAATAACCGTCTGGTGTAACAACACATGGTTCAACACACTCCCTAGGCAGTATTTAGTATCATGGTTGCTAGCCGCAACTTCAACAGCTTCTGAAATCGCGATTCCTAAACTTCCCGGGCTTGATGGATCAGATTGGAGGATTCTTCTACCCGCCTCAGTGAGATCCGATGGCGAAGGATGAACTTTTGCTCCCCAAGTTTGCATCATTAACCGCCGATATGGCTTTTGATGGTAGGAGTTAGCTACTTGCCATACCTATAATGTCGAAATAACATAAAAACAAAACAGAACTTACTAAAGTAAAAGAGACTAAACTTTCAAGATATCACTTCAAGAATGTAATCTTTTATGGTTACTTCACAATCAAGGCCAAAGAGACTTGAAGCAAAGGCTAAAGAACTGCCCCATTGGCCAGCTCCAGTTTCGGTCACAACGTTCTTGACGCCTTCTTTAGCATTGTAATAAGCTTGTGGAACCGCCGTGTTCGGTTTGTGTGAGCCAGCAGGGCTACCACCTTCATACTTAAAGTAAATCCTTGCTGGTGTCTGAAGAAGTTTCTCCAATCTCTTTGCTCTAAAACCAAACCAAGAGTGATACTTTCAGCTAAAACCGACAAATTCGAAATCCGGAATCTTGTTCTGTAAAGAACAGAATCAAGAACCTGATAAGTGGAGTTGGACGCCAAAGTTTATAGATCTCAAGAACTTCTTCAGGGATATCAATAAACCTCTCTAATGTTGCTTCTTGATTAATCAACTCATAAGGGAAAAGATGAGATAAATCTTGAGGTTTTATTGGTTCAAAAGTCTTTGGATGCAAAGGTGGAGGAGGCTTAACAGAAAGATCAGCAACAAGATTGTACCATTGACTTGGAATTTCAACAGATGATGATGATGATGACTTATGATTAGATCTCAAAGCTGCTTTTGCTCTTAAGCTAAATCCACTCAAGGAAGAAACTTTCTTTGCTTGATTTGATTTGAGTTGAGATGATGATAAGTCATGACAATCACCTAGTCAAAACACAAATCTCAGGACACAAAGCTTGAGCTTCAACAAGAATCAAGAATCCAGAGGAAAAGAAAAGATAAAAGGAAAGTTTTGAAGCATAATCAATAGAGAATTTTTATTTACCTGTGAAGAAAGCTTTAGATGAGAGTGATTTGATGAATGGACTTGAAGTCAAAAGCAAAAATTGAGAGGCCATTTTCTTTATCAGTTTCAAAGATTAGAAATGAGAGATCTGTGGATTTATTATATTTTGTACACTAATGAGAGAGTGAGTATTTTTATTAGAATATTAAATTGATAATCTATGGAAGACTTCCAACGGCATCTAACTATTTTGTTTTGTCTTTTTTCTATTTATTATTAGCATCACTCTTTCCTGAAATTTGGGAAAATATAACACGTTGTTTAATAAAATTATTTCTCCTTTATTTACGCTATTTGCATGGAGATTTTTTTTTGTCAGCAAAACCGGATCACAACGGGTCGATCCGGTAACCCTTAATCCTAATCTTATGCATGGGGAATCGGACTACAACAGACCGGTCCAGTGACCTTTAAATCCCATATATAGGACATACTTGCTCAAACGCGAGACCGGAGTTCGAACTTTCGACCCCAGGTGACCCCGGACTTATGAGAATGGCATTTTGCCCACTGGTACTTTGCATGGAGATTTTACCTAAACACTTTTTTTTCAACTGATTTTATATTAACATAACCATGGAGAAGTACAAATGATCTAATCTGATTAACAACAAGAAATTGTTTGCCTTGAAGGCCAGGGCAAAGGTCGACACCCATACAATAAAAACAAAATAGAATAACAAGAAAACGAATAACCACAGAAGAAGAGGAAACTCTTTTTCTTTTTATAGCTAAACCTTCGAGGCAAGTGTAGTCATCGACTAACTCATTCCTGGTTTTTTTAATGAGACTAAACCGTGATACAATTTTCGACTAGTCAAATGAAAATGAAAGTGTTTCCAGGAAGAATCGAATCCGAGGTGGATGAGTTTGCACCTTTCTCCAAACCCTTTACCACTACGCCATCACCACTTGGTTTGAAGAAATTCTTTCATCTTTTTAAGCCATAGAAGATGACTTCTTTCAACATAAGATTGGACTAAACTCCTCTACTTTGTAACACTTTGAGCAATGAGAGATAATTTTCTATTTGAAGTTTTCGATTCTTGAATCATTGACCAGTCTATAAAATCTATTCAATACTATGTGTGACTCTTGAGATATGTCTTGAAAAGCTGGTCAATCTGACGGCAGAGTAGTGGCACATATGATGCTTCTAGTGAGATATTTTATTCAATTTACCTATTTTTTCATAAAACCAACATTAATTACAGCTAATTCAATCAATAGAAATTCAAACCGCATAATACTAATAGTCAAAAACATCAAATAACATTGAATTTTTGCATATAAACATGAACACATCACTTACATTGAAACAAAAAATAATACTCTTAAAACATCACTTAGTTTGAAACGGAGAGAGTATTCACTTGTAAAACAAACTCGACTATTCTTTTTTGTTTTGACACCAATAAGCTCAACTATTCTATTATTTACTATTGTCTCTAGCTACCTCATTTCTTTAGACGTGAAGGTCTTATTCGCAAGATATGTCCTTAATATAATTACAAATTTACTTATACTCCTATTACGATTCAATACCTCGTCATTACGTTGACGATACCGCGGCATCAATGTCCTCTTAAATATTCAACAACTGAAAATAGTTAAGTTTGGGGCCAAAAATAGCTTCTACTTGCTCAATATATTTAGTATCTTTCAATCTACCAAAAAGTAAGTTATTATGAGAACCACCAAGAAGTCACTTTCTACATTTATAACGATCGTTTCACCAAAAACATTGCTCATTCCGTTTCGCAAAAAGTGTTATTCTAACACACTTCACACATATTAAATCCATATTTGTGATGTCAATGATTAGATGATTATGAATTAAGTTGAAAGGAAATGAAGAATAGATGAAGGGTATAATATGATTTCTAATTAAGAAATGTCATTGAATATTTTTTTTTGTCATATGATAACATTAAAAAGCCAAATAGTAATAGTTTTATAACCAACAAAACCAATACAAAGAAACGAAACCAAACCCAAAGAGAACAACATACCAACTCATATTTACATAAATAAACATGAACAAAAGTCGGCAGAGAACATGATCTCTCCCGAGACATAAACCAGCGGATATCTAAAACTACATTTTTTGTAAAACAAGGAAAAAACTCTAAAAAAACAAATTTTGCTAAACAAAAGGTACCATTTATCTCATAATCTATGAATAAAATATGTGAACGTACCAACATCATATCTCCTATCTAATCTCTACCTCGATGGCTTTTAGCGTTGACTATATAAGTCTACGTGCAGCTTTGTTTACCTAATGATCTTTTAGTTTAGGAGATTTTGGTTTCTCTTCTATCTTTGACTTTTATCGTTTGATAATATATGTCAAGTAACACTTTTGTTTATTACTTGACTACATAATCTAACAAACTCACTCCTTCACTACATTTAGACATCACAAAATGTGTAAGAAAAAAAAAAAACTAAACTACAACAAATCATATACCATTTTGATACTGTCTCTTCTCCAGAAAGTTAATCAGAGATGATTAAAAATCTGTTAAACATTTTTTAAAACATGTTTACAGAGTGAAATAGACCGATATTACGCGGAAGAAAGTTGAGCAAGCCATGGAAGGAGACGTTCATGGACAAGATCAGGACGGTCATCTTGCGGGCAATGTCCAACGCCTTGTAGAACATAGAGGTTGAAGTTAGGTAACTGACCCGGAAGGGAAGAGAAGTACTTACCTACAGGGCCATCAAGAGGAGTGAGCCCATCTTGGTCTCCCCATAAGACAAGAACCGGTTTCTTTATCTCCGGGAGCAGCTGAATCGGGTTTGGTCCAGGAGGACCGGTTAAGATTGAAACAAATGCATCTAGTGCACCTTCGCTGTTCGCTGGTCCAGCTATAATCTAACATTAACATTTTCACATAAAAATGTAACAAATTTAGTTGGTTTCATTGTCATTGCGATCATAGTGTGAGTGAAAGGAGATAATACCTCTACGAGTGTATCATCGACATTCTCCTTATTCCCGTAAACATTTGTCAAGATGTTCTTGAGATTCTCCCTGTGTTTTGGTTCAAAATGTGACTAAATCAAGTGTCAGGAAGAAAAAGGATAGGTTAATCATTGGCATGCCTGTCTTTGACGCGGTTAAAGAGTGCAGAAGCAATTCCTCTTTGCTTAAGTAAGAAGTCGATAAGCAAAAGTAAAGGCATCAACAGCTTGATTCTCCAGTCGTCAAACACGGCTTTGTTATTCATACCACCAGCACAATTCAATAGAGCAAGTCCTTTGACAAGATCTCGTTTTGTATCTGTTCTTTTTCCACAATGTCACACACAATCGAGTATTAGATCAAAAGATAACGGATAATGTAGACCTCGTCGTCGCGAAAAAATGTATATAACAAAAGAAATTTTGGAAACAGATTCATTAATATATCTCTAACTAAAGCAAGCTCTTGTGTCACACTGTTACACATTCAAAGTAGTGAAAGAGCTAAAAGAGACCTGAGGAAGCAGCGATGACACAAGCAAGACTTCCAACAGAGTTTCCGATCAAAATCGTCGGTTTCTGAACAACTTCCTCCAAGAAATTGAGTATCAACTGCAACAAAACAAACCTTTAAAATCAAATCAAATCAAACCAAAAACACATGACAATGCCTTAGTAATTTCAAAAAAGGTTTTACTTCAGCCCATGACTCCATTGTATAGCTAAAACCAGGTGGCTTTTGTGAAGCACCAAACCCAAGAAGATCAATGGCATACACTGTATGATTCTTAGACAGAGCGTTTATGTTCCTGTAAGAAAAACAAAAGTTTAGTTTTTTCTTTGTTGTTGTTGAAAAAGGAACAAACTTTTCAATACCTTCTCCAATGAGGAATCGAAGCGCCAAATCCATGAACAAGAAGAAGGGTTTGACTCGCCGGAGTTACTTCCTCCGGCGAACTTTTGACAAAGTAATTGATTGAATATTCTCCTTTCCATTTCCATTTCTTACTTCTCTCTCCAATCTCATCCAATTCCACCGCTTCTACTACTCCTCCGCCGGAAACCGCCGTCTCCGACGAGGCAGTGGCTCTAACACAGACGCGATCTCTCCTCCTGAAGCTAACCCGCCGTAAGTTAACCGTCGAAGTCACTGTTCGCGCCATAATTGCCGGCGGAGAAGGTAGTCTCGTCGTCCATGAGAGAGCTCTCATCCTCTCTCTGTCTCTTTAGTTATTCCGTTTTGGTTACAGAACTGCCATTAGAGACATATCTTCTTACGTGTGGTAGTGGCTTTCTCTCTGTTCAGACATCAGAGGACTCTCTCTGGTTCGATGATTCGGTACAAACCGGTTAACAACTAATTGGATTTAACCAAATGGTTCGATTTTGTGAAAATTACGATCCAAATTGAACCGACCATGCGTATCCGGTTAAGATATCAACAACCATCCGTTCGTATGGATCTCCACGTGGCATTTGATTATTGGTTAAGAAAGATAAGAAGCATATCAAACTAGATTCTCTGATCAATGCATATAAACCGATCAAATCCTATCTCAACTAAACCCAAAAAAGTTGATATCGTAGTTTAATTGCATATTTTATATATCCAAAAACTAAAAATCCAATCAAATAAAAATGAAATAATTTTGAAATTTTGGATGCGTTTTACAAAATTCTGAATTTTACTGAAACTAAAATCGAACCAAATTCTTTACAATATACAGTTAAACCTTTATAAGTTAATACTGTTGAGATGAAAATATTCTATTAATTTAAAGAGTTATTAATTTATCGAGAGAGTTTTAGCTTTTTTTTTCGCCATCGAAAGAGTTTTTGCGTAAAAACTCAAATTGAGACGGGAAAAAATTATTGATATATCGAAATATTAATTTATAGTGGGATACTGTAGTATGTTTTTTATATAGATATCACTATTTACAATAAAAATTTTAAATTTAAATTGCGGTTATTGAAACTAGATTTTTAAAAAATTTATAGAAAGAACCGATTAATTCGGTTAGATACTAAAATTGGTTAAATACTAAAACCAATAGTCAACTCTGCAGAATTGTACTTGTGACGCGTGACTTGTGTTCACTGTTCAAGAACAAAAATATCCAAAACGACGAATGTTTTAAAACCATTAATTAAAGTATTTGTTTTATTTGTCGCTTTTTGGTTCTGTTTCAGGCACGTAGTTTTCATTACGAAACGCCCATTGTCTTAACCACAACCTTCAACTTAAGGTCTTCGAAAGTTCTTCTCTTTTTCAAGATAAGATCAGGTAAATTTAATCTCTTTCTCAGGGTTTTGATTCGAATTTCTCATCTCCAAGAGCTTGTTTTGGTACCCGTTTCGTTGTTTGATTTTTTAGACAAATTTTTGGTTGTTGTAAGATCTTATGGTCATGCCCTTTTGTTGTTCGATGAAATGCCCCAAAGAGATTATTTAATAAAAGCTTTTAGTGAATCTGGTCTCTGCACGATATCGTCGGTGATTTTCATAAAAATCCAATCTTTTCTCCACTTTCTGTGAAATTCTCTACATGTTAATACATAGTAGTTCTCTTTGAGGGTTGATTGAATATATGAGATATGTTGATGATATGTTGTTCTTGATGCAGAGATTCGAGATTTTGTGTGGCGATGCTTCCTCTTCACCACGAATTCCCGTGTAAAGATCTTGTTTTTCAGAATGGGAGGACTTTAGCTCGACAAAACAGAGGTGAATTACTGTTTGATTCAAATGGTTCTAGACGTTTTTCATCTGGTAGAACCTTCCCATGTCCGGCTTTCGACGTGTTAATGAAGGCAGATGTTACTAGCAGTAGCACTAGTAGTCTGAAACATAGAATAATGGCTGAAGCAAACGCTCTGCGACGGGATTATAGGATGAAGAGCCATGGAAAATCAATCCCGTATTGTCTTTCATCAAGGGGGAAACTATGCTTAGTAAGGGCGTCATCAGAGACGAAGGTTATTAAGGAGAAACTTAAACTGTTAGATTCTTACTTTGGGAAGCTTTCAAGCGACGATGAGGAGCCTTCTATCTCAACAGGAGATGAAATTGATCGGAAAGCTGAACTTAGTGCAGAGGAGGAGTTGAAATCTTTGAGCGATTATCTTGACAAACAACAGAAAGGTATTATAATAATACAATGTTCTTGAAATCAATGTTTGTTGCTTAATCCTTAGAATATCTTCTTGTCAATCCTCACACTTCGCTGTTTCTTTGACCCTTGCGGATTCTAAACCCTTGGTCCCATCTACCTTGGATGTAGTAAAATCAGAAGGCGGTTCAGTAGCTAGCAAAATGAGAAAGGTTACCAATAGTCCTTTCCATCAGCTTGACCATGATGATCAATCAGAAGATACATTGAACTTCTATGCTGTGTAAAAACTCTTACTCAACATTTGTTCGCCTTAGATGTATGTAATATGTTCTTACTATTGCTTACAAATCATTTTTTTTCTCTTCCTTGAAAATGCAGGAGCATATTAGCATCGATAAATGTCGGAGTATGCTTGTTTGAAGCAGCAAGTCCAGTTCGGAATAACGACATGGGACTCTTATCACTTCCGCTGTTATATGGAGCAAAGATAAATGATCTCATCGTGGCTGGAGAATGGTGGAGGCTGGTCACACCCATGTTTCTGGTACAAGACCATCAAATTGGGTCTGTTCTCCCATTCTTTACTGTTTCAAAAACACACTTGCCAAAAAAACCGGAGTTTTAAATCCCCGACAACAATGTTGTCAAGATCATAAGTATACATTGTTTTAGTTTCTTCCTTCCGTTACATCTTTTTGAATACCTAATACATCACTCTTGCTAGCTTGGTTTCATGTAATATTTCCCCTTTTGCCTCTGAAACACTTTCATTTTACATCTGCAGCACTCTGGAATCCCGCATGTAGCTCTTAGCTCCTGGGCTCTGCTTACTTTTGGACCAAAAGTCTGCCGCGACTATGGGCGATTCACATTTTGCCTCATTTATATTCTCGGAGGAGTCTCTGGTAACTTCATGAGCTTTCTTCATACACAAGATCCTACGGTTGGAGGAACTGTAAGTTAGCTAGTTTTTCTCATTCGATATTTGCCAAATTGCATTGTTCTCAACTCTCAGTCTCTGACATGTTAAATTAATTGGTTCAGGGACCAGCATTTGCATTAATAGGAGCTTGGCTTGTTGACCAAACACAGAACAGGGAGATGATCAAAACAGATGAATATGAGGATCTGTTTCAAAAAGCCATTATAATGACAGGGCTTGGTCTAATATTAAGCCATTTCGGTCCAATCGATGACTGGTAAGCTTCCATGCCGCACACCTACGCTAGTTATAACAATGCCGCGCTTGTTTTTAAAATAAGAACACCGTAAGTATACTCTGTTTTCTGTCTAACAGGACAAATCTTGGAGCACTTATAGCCGGGATTGTGTACGGATTGTTCACCTGTCCGGTCTTTCAACTTGGAGGCGGAAGCGAAAGACAAGAAGGGATTGTGACGGTAGGACCAGAGAAACAGAAGAACGCTGATCCGTGTAAATCACTTCTGGTGTTCATAGTCTTTGTCGCGGTTATCGTGACTTCTCTGCTACTCCTTGTGGATGGACCATTGGACTTGGACTTCCCAACGTACGATGATGTCGTCTACTCTCTCATTTAGTGTTTCGTTATGTTCAAACTATATAAAGAAGCTTTTGTGTTGAGTGTGTAGTAGAAGTTGGATTCTGAGTATTGGTATACAAGTAGAGCTTTTTCGGTTGGTAAGAAACAGAGCAGATAGAAAGTGAAGTTTTTATTTCATTAAAATGCGCAAATAACAGGAAATTTTGAGGAACCTAAGGAGGTTTCCCAAACAAACAAATCACAATAAAGTCTGTTTCTTATAAGAATCCCTGAGCTTATCTCTCACTCAGATTATCACATTGTACTTAAAATCCTTCTAGGGAGTTTCTTTCTACCTCTTATAACACTCATCATTGAGTTATTACTCTGCGCCATCGGGCTTCGATGCCTCCTTTATCTCATCTCCTGCTTCGTCCTATCGACCAGAAAGAAACATTCATGTCAATTAAAGAACCAATAAGCCAATTGCCATCTAATTTTCTAAAGTTCGAAGTAATGCTTGGGAGTGGAAGAAAGATGAATGTAGTGAACAATGAATCTATATTGTGGTTGAGGCTTACCGTCATATCTGAAGTCCAGAGAGTGAGATTGTCTCTGAGAAGCTGCATAATCAGTGTACTGTCCTTGTATGATTCCTCGCCCAATGTATCCAACTCAGCAATAGCTTCATCAAAAGCCTGCAAAAACAAACAGGGTCATTATTAAAGTTATCAAGTCTAGATCACCGATTTCGACGAAGTAAAAAGACAAAGTCAGGTGTACGAGAAACAATAGATGGTGAAGGAAAAAGACCTGCTTTGCGAGGCTGCAAGCACGATCAGGCGAGTTAAGGATTTCATAGTAAAACACAGAGAAGTTGAGTGCAAGACCAAGCCTAATCGGGTGAGTAGGAGCTAACTCAGCAATAGCAATGTCCTGCATTAACGCACGAAATGTCACAACAACGAAAACAATCAATCATAACCACCGAACAGTAACGTATTGTGAACTAACAATCACCGACCTGAGCAGATTTGTAAGCAACCAAGGTGCTTTCAGCAGCTTCTTTTCTCTCAGCACCAGCCTTAAACTCAGCAAGATACCTATGATAATCTCCCTTCATTTTCAGGTAAAACACTTTAGATTCAGCCGGTGAAGCAGCTGGAATGAGATGAGCTTCAAGAACATTCAAAATCCCATCGCAGATTTTGCTAAGCTCAGCCTCAATCTTTCCTCTGTAATCCTTGATAATAGCAACGTGATCTTCGTTCCCTTTGCTCTCTTCCTTCTGCTCAATCGAAGAAATGATTCTCCACGAAGCTCTCCTCGCTCCAATCACGTTCTTGTAAGCCACAGAGAGAAGATTCCTCTCTTCAACAGTAAGCTCTTCACCATCGACGGTTTTGGCAACTTTCTCCATGAACTCAACCATTTCTTCATAACGTTCAGCTTGTTCGGCTAATTTCGCCATGTACACATTCTCTTCACGTGAAGTCGACATCTTCGATTTACACAACGAATCTACAGCAAAATCTACAAAAACTGAATCAAAATATGCCCAGAATCAACATCTACACACTCGAAAAGCGATAAGAACAGCGAAATTTGGCGAATCGATAAGATCTATTTCCAGAATACTACGATCAAACATCAGATCTACAAAGAGAGACTCACCTTTTTTCTTCGTTTGGAGATCTGATTCGAACTTGCAAGTGGGTTCAAATAATTGAAAACGAAAGAACTGAATCTGATACAAAAGGAAAATTGAATAATTAAAGAAAAAACTATTTTCGAGGCTTCGAGTTAAACGCCCCAATGAAAAATTGACAAGTGTCAGTTACTATGCCTTTAAACCTACCACGTGTCTACTAAGATATGTTAAAGAACTCTGAGCTAATAAATGGGCCAACTAATGGGCCTAACTTGTTACTATAAAATTTAATCTTTCGACTCACACTGATAAAAACTATGGGCATTTCTAAACATAAAACAACTTTAGAGTTGAGAGGAAGCTCTAGCCAATTAAGCTACCCTCTCGTAAATCCGGGATCGCGAGTTCGAATCTCGGCCTCGCGTATATACGAGTACACCCCGTATGTGGGGTATAAAAACCACCAAATGATTCGAATCCTCTGTGTGAGGTTAAAAATTATCGGATTGATCCACTGTGATCCAAATTGCCGACAAAGAAAAGAGATTGAAATTTCGAGTTAGGTCAGAATGATTAAACCGGATTAGTCAGAGATAAAGGCAGAGCAAGATTGACAAATCTTTAATCAAAATAGAAACCAGAACTTTCACTTGGGATCTAACTTGATAGTTGAAGCTGAAACCAAAAGAAAGGATCGGATCCAACAAGAGATAGAAAAAAAAGAAAAGAGAGGACGAACATTGTTTAAACAAGATATGCTATGATAGTTTTGTTGAATATAACATAAACCACATCAAACTAAACTCCCATGAACCTTTTTTAAAAACATAAAACTGTCAAGATGCATTTGGAGGAAAGAAGATTATCATAAAAAAAAAGGTAAACTGAAAAAGAAAAGATGAGAGTCTTCTGAGTTTAAGAAAGGAAAGAGGAAAGGATTTGGTGTGTTTCTTGATCCATTATTATTGGTCCTCAAACTCGTGCATGTGATCTAGAAGATAGTTAGCTGCAAGTTCTTCATTCTTGTTACACGCAAAGAACACTTCTAACACCATTGCTCTGTCGAATCCCATCGCTTCCAGCTGCATCCCAAATCAAACAACGGTATCGGATTTCAATACAAAGAGAAACTAAAACATGAAAGATCCATCCACGCATGCAGCTTAAAAGACAACAATTTCAAGTAGAGACTAGAGGAACGAACCCGTTCAATGGCTTCACGTTCTTCAGGTGTGACCGTAACAGCTTGTGGCATTGCGGCTTCCAACTGTTCCATAACATTCCTGGTTGGCATTTGGTGAGGAAACGAAATATCAGCTTTCATGCATTGGAAAGAACAAAAATGAAATGTTTAGAAGAATTGTGATGTAAAACTCACTCTTCTCCCTCGACAGGTTCGTTTATCAAGCGTAGGAAGTCAGCTTGGTGCTCTTGGATTAGTCTCACAAGCTGCGGGTTTTGTTTACCGAGCTCCTGAAGCATAGGCTGCACGACAAAACATTGTAAGTGGAAAATCAGTGTCATATAATCTACTCAAGACAAGAATAAATGGTTTATTAATTTTACCTGCAGAATTTGTGGGTTCGCTTGTACCATAGCTCGCAAGGATTGGAACTAGGAAAAGGTAAAACAATTGGAATTATTAAAAGATGAAAGACTTGACCATTTATTTACTCAAACGGAGAAGATCTTGAACATGCCTGTTGACTGTTACGCAGGAAATCAAGATTACCAGCTCCAGCGCCAGCATCTGCAGCGGGCATACCCTGAAAACAGACAGCAAAGAGTGAATGTAATTTTATCAAGTTCGCGAGTAAAACATGAAGAAAACTGAAATCTGACAACTACATAATTTTTATGATAAAAGCCCTACCTGAGGGAACAGGTTTAATGGGTTCGCGTTTGGACCACCAGTTGCAGGCACTGTAGCTTCTTGTTGGGGCTGCGCTGCTTGTCCACCAGTAGATGGGGCTTGAGTGGCTGGTGGCGGGATTTCAGCTTGAGCAGGGATCCCCTGAAACGTGTCAAGTAGAATTTTAACAAACTAGACAGAGCAAAGGATGCAAGAGTTATCGCAAACAAAAGGTAAATACAGAAACTAAAGAAAAGGAAACACTAGAATCAAGAAGTGGAATGAATCATACTGAGTAGAGATATTCCACGGCTCTTTCAGGATTGTTGAAGGCGGCTCTCAGAGCACGAACAACAGTGTCACGGTCCCAACTACCTCCACCCATGTCAAGAATTTGCTGAACAGTGGACTCTAAATTAGTTCCAGCAACAAGGTTTGAAGCTGCCTGACCATAAACATCTCCTTGAGACCTGCTATGAAAAAGGAAAACAGAGGTTAATGTAACACTAAAGGGTAAGACAGAAAGTTCAGCAGGTATATAGCAGTTCTGAAAGTTATTACGAATCAGCAGCAGCCGGAGCTGCATCAGTTGCAGTTCCACTTGTAGGCACTGGACTGCAAAACACAAACAAAAGTACACGAAATTAGCAATGCGGTATAGAAAAAAGAAGCTGACAATTTCTCTTCATAATTGAAGTAAACTAATGTGGGAGGAAGGACGTAAACTCACACTGAGACAGTTGGAGCAGAAACCTGAGGTGTAGCCACTGCCTGAGCAGGCTGAGCCTATAAATCCAATAAATTAAATTAAAAACTAAACGTGAAATATAGCCTATAACTCTGGGAAGCCTCAAACACCAGAGTTCAGAAAAATACATATACGCTTTATTCACCTGAGTAGTAGTACTCGGTGCAGGTGCTGGTGCAGGTGCAGGTGCTGGTGCAGATGCTGTTGATGCCCCACTTGAAGAGACCTTGGCCTATATTTTCATCACGATAAAATCGATGGTATCAATATCACGTGTTAGCATCCAGTAATCACTAGAATCCTGTTGCCAAAACCAATACTAACACGAAACCGTGGAACAAAAACATCCACAATGAAAGAAAGTCACCTTAGACAACATGATAACGATGAAACTGTTCTCAGCAACACTGTTCTCTTCCAATGTAGTCTCATCCTTGAGAACCTTTCCCTGGTGGATCAACATCTGCTGAGCAGCGGGGTAAAGTGCGCCATGGCTAGTTTCTATAGCTTTCTTAACATCCGAGACCTGAAATTACCAAAGTGTTAATCCATAAGTCACACCAAAGAAGATTTCGCAAATATTTACACTGCACAAAGTTGTGAATCCATAAGCGCCTCGAGATTAAGCAATTATATTGTGAATCTACCAAAACTTCTACAGATGAAGCCCAGATGTAAGTTTGATTAACTCTTAACATAATGTTAGATGACGAAGGCAGCGAAGGAAAAAGAACAAACTACGATTCATGATGAAAAACACAGAGCCAACATTATATACACTTCGAACAGTCAAAAACCAAACCCAAACAATCACTACACTAACAAACTCGCATAAACCCTAATTCAAATTCCAATCCATCGCCATAAAAACGAAACCACGAACAGTAACAACGCATCCTCAATACAACAAATCAAGAATATTGCAAAAGAAACCCAGAATTTCAAATCAGAGACTCGTAAGGCTCACTAATTCAACCAAATTTCTCCAACAGATAAAATCAAAACAGATTACGAAACCAAATCAAACCTAAACAAACAGTAAACGCAATACAAAAAAAAAGAATCCGAATAGAAGAATCAGTTTACCGTATCCGTCGGCTTTACTTCGATCTCGAAGTTCGTCCCCTTGAGAGTCTTCACGAAAATCTTCATCGTTTAGGAAAACTTGAGAAGAGAGAAAAGTTTTAGAGAGAGAAGCAAAGTATAGAGAGAGAGAGACCGCTTTGGTATTGCGGCAGGTTTTATATCAACACCATTAAGAAACCAACAAAGGCTAATCGCATACACGCTGGTTTATACAAACTTGGTGTGTCAATATATATCTCGTGGAGACTAGGAGATTATTGTGATTTTAAACCGTTCGATTAAAAAAGAGCATGAGATCTAATGGGGATGTGTATATCTAATTATAGACTCCGGTTATAATAAATTAAACCGGAAATATATCAAACCAAATCGTAAACCAAATAACCATAATTGTTTTTTTACAGTCAAGTGCACACACACACCGAAGCGTCGTCGATTTTGCATCAGCTCAGGCGAAGAAGATTAGATGGCGAAGAAGAAGCCGGCGAAACTTTCCGGCGATGACGACGTCGCTCCGGTATCGACGCAGTCCGGAGCTTCGATTGATCCTTGGCGGTGGTTAGTGCATAAAGGAACCACCGCATCTTTTCTCTGTATCTCCCTCTTCGCGTTATTGATCCGATCTGCTGTCTCGATGTATCCGTACTCCGGCGCCGGAACTCCTCCGAAATTCGGCGATTTCGAAGCTCAGAGACATTGGATGGAGATAACCACAAATCTTCCGGCTATCGATTGGTATAGAAACGGTACTTACAACGATCTCAGTTATTGGGGACTCGATTACCCTCCACTTACAGCTTACCAGAGTTACATCCATGGAGTTTTCCTCCGAATGTTCAATCCTGAGTCTGTTGCTCTTCTCACCTCTCGTGGTCATGAGTCTTATCTTGGGTTTGTATCTTAAGATCTGAATCTCCATAAACTTTCATGCTTTCAGGAAATTGAAGTCACATTTGGTTATGTTTTTGCAGAAAATTGTTGATGAGATGGACGGTTTTATCGTCTGATGTTCTCGTATTCTTCCCAGCTGCTCTGTTTTTTGTGTTAGTGTATCATAGGAACAAAACTAGGAGTGGTGAGAGTGAAGTGGCTTGGCATATTGCTATGATTCTCTTAAACCCTTGTTTGATCCTCATTGATCATGGTCATTTTCAGGTTTGTGTTGATCGTTGCCTATATTGGTATTGCGATTATGGTACCGTATTCTCTGGTTGTATGATGATTGATGATTCTGATTAAATTGTGATTCTTTTGTTGTTTCTAGTACAACTGTATCAGCTTGGGACTTACATTGGGTGCTATAGCTGCAGTACTCTGTGAGAGCGAGGTTCTCACTTGTGTTTTGTTCAGTCTAGCTCTCAGCCATAAACAGGTGAGTTTGGGATTCTATTCTTCTATTCTTCTATTCTTATGTTTCTGTAGTAGAATGTTGGGATGCTCTGCTCTATTGTACAGAAAGTTTAATCTAGCTCCGATCCTTTTTATTATTTGTAGATGATCCGGCACATGATGGCTTTTAGGAATAATTTAAATTAAAAGTTAGACGTTTTCAGTTCCTTGAGAAGTACAAGCAATTTCTATCGTTATGTCAAAATGTCTAATATGTTGAGGTTTTAGTTGTACTTATGGCCGTACATACTGCCCATCATTGCATTTCCTTAGATACATGATACAATATCGTTAATCTTACGCGGTTCGTGACTTATCCCTTAGTTTATGTATGTACCTTGTCATTGTTTCATTCTCTGCTTCACTTTATAACATTTTGCTCATACTGTTTCAATCGTGTCTCTGTTGCAGATGAGTGCATACTTTGCCCCTGCCTTTTTCAGCCATCTTCTTGGTAAATGCCTAAGACGAAAAAGCCCAATTCTTGCTGTGCTAAAGCTTGGACTTGCAGTCGTAGCGACATTTGTTATTGTTTGGTGGCCATATTTGCATTCTTTGGATGACTTATTAATGGTAAATACGTATTTGATATATTCTCCAAAATGAACAACTACCCTTCTGCTTTAAGCCACTTCTCTTGCAACTAAGAAATTGCACTTCTTGTTTCTTCCTCTAATGTAAATTGTAAATAGCTGATTGGTATAACTCGTTTTTACTTATTGCTGATGATGCAGGTTCTCTCCCGTCTTGCTCCATTTGAGAGAGGAATATACGAGGATTACGTGGCAAATTTCTGGTGCACTACTTCCATTCTCATAAAATGGAAAAAACTGTTCACAACACAATCTCTAAGGTCTTTAAGCTTAGCTGCGACTGTATTGGCTTCTCTCCCTTCAATGGTTCAGCAAATCTTATCACCAAGCAATGAAGGTTTCCTATATGGCTTGCTCAACGGTTCAATGGCTTTCTACTTGTTCTCCTTCCAAGGTAGAAATATCTCAATTTGATATTAATCTACGCACTCAATTTCGTCATTTTTGCCATCCATTAGTAACTAACATCCCCCTTTTTGTTCACCGAGTTTGAATATGCAGTGCATGAGAAATCAATCCTGATGCCTTTTCTATCTGCAACGCTGTTAGCTCTGAACATCCCTAACCATTTCAACCATTTAACTTATTACGCTCTCTTCTCGATGTTCCCTCTTCTTTGCCGTGATAAGCTCCTGCTACCATACTTAACACTATCTTTTCTCTTTACTGTAATCTATCATTCACCCGGGATTCACCAAGCGATACAGAAAACTAAAGCTTCATCGGCCTCCTTTACAAACTTCCCGGGTTACGGTTTCCTACTCAGAACCCATTTCTTCATCTCCTTAGTTCTTCATGCCCTTTACCTCACCATGGAACCTCCTCAAAAGTACCCTTTCTTGTTCGACGCGCTGATCATGATTCTATGTTTCTCATACTTTGTAATGTTTGCTTTTCAAACAAACTATACGCAATGGACTATTCCGAGTCATTTCAGGTCCGCAAATAAAGAGAAGAAACAAATCTGAACAGACAAACAACAGAGCTCTTGTGCCAGTTTTGTTTAAGTTTAGTGGTAGACATCAACTTTTTATGTAAGGAAACAAAAGTTTTGGTTCTTGAATTTTATATTCTCTTTAGCTAACAAGTAAATTATCATGTTGTTTCTTGTTGTATCAAATCACATACAAGCAAACTTTGTTCATGTGAACAAGATACAAATACATATAAACACCTTTGATAATTTTATCACATAGGTTTCGCTTCCACAACACACAAGAAAAAAGTTTTTTTTGTTTAAACTTAAGATCTTAATTCCATTTTCCTTTTGAGAGATTTAAGTATTTTTCCATTTATATTCCAACTTAGGCAACTTGTGACCATGTGTAAAATACATGCCATCTTCTCTAGCATCCCAATAGTTTTTCTTACCATAATGAACTATAAGACCACCACCTTCATATGCCATAAAGTTTGCATGAAACTTGAAGTTAGGCCCTTGCCATAAGTCACAATAAAACTCTGTTTTCGTAATGCTATCATGAAAACTGAAATCGTATGATTCTCCTGCACGCAGAAAGTGGAAGCCTAGATTATCGTCGTTCGATATGCAATGAATCTTTAAGACATTGTTCCGACCAAGAGAATTCTTAAAGAAAACACCGTTTTTCTCGTTCCATTTCCATTTTGCGTTGCTCAACCCTATATTGCACAAGCTAATAATAAGCAAATAGCACAAGAGACGATTCATTCGTTTGGCTTTCTTCGAATTTTGCCTTCTTCTATACTTCTTTTAGATTTAGAAGTACCTTGTGGATAAAAAGAAAGAGAGAAAATGTCTTTTCTTATAACACGGTTTGTTATTCAATCTTTGGTCTTTCCTATTTTTAAACATCTTTTGTTTTGATTAATACGAATGTGTTGATCGCTTTTGCTGTTTTTTTTTGTTCTTATCACTTTTCTGTTTTTATCGTCTAAATTATTGTTACTCCTATTATAAATTTTGAGAAACAATTACAAACACAATACTTCATCGGACAAATCTTTCCGTTCCATCTACTTGACGAACGTTCTTTGCTTGCACAAGACTTCCTATAAGTCTGTCTCATTTAATCTGCAATAAATTATGCATCTTCGGGGAATCGATCCTCTGACCTCATGATGTAGAAGCATTAATAAATCACTTTTCCGTTTTACATCAAATTAAAGGAGTAACGCTTTTAATAAATCTATGTTAACATTCATCTTTGACGTTTTTGATGTGCAATAGTATAACTTACCCGTTTATATAAAAGATCTAAATATTTCATTCACCTCCATGATACCATCGAGTAGTTATAACGCAAAACACTAGTATTCTCATTAAACATTTGGTTATGATCAATGCAATAATGTAGCACATGAAAACAATATATAGTGGCCATAGAGTTAGGTAGATGTTGCCCACGCTAGGTGCCAAATTTATTTATTTCAGTTATAACATTTGTTGTTGTTTAAGTGATGCTATAGTTAGTGAACAACAACCACCACAAAAAGAAAAAAAGATTTAGAAAATAAAACAATTGGATGATTTGTTTAGGTATATTAACGTAACATCCCCTTCCGTCCTTTCCATGTCCTCTATTGCTTCTCTATGTGTCTACGGATCTACCATTTGACGGTCGAAACCGTTATTTGAGAGATTTTTCAGAGTTGATTTAATGTCTCTGCAATCGTTGCAGTATTTTCTTGTGTTTTGTCATGTGTTTTCTTCTCACTCGGAATATCCAGAAATAATTTCTTGAAAGGTCATTATCCTAGTAATACTCTAGCGCCTCTAACAAAAAAAAAATTGATTGTAGAGTTCTCTAAAAAATCGTTGATCATCGAAATGATTTGTACTTTGGTAACGTAAATAATCAAATCAATTATTTTATACTTTTTTCGCACTTGATATCACAATTAGATTCCCAAATTGTATATTACGATACTTCACATGACTAATTCATATATATTTTTATAATAATTCTGAATTCCGAATCACATTATAATAAGGTCCAAAAGGATATTAAAACGAAGGTACATGACTCATGCATGCGTCTGATTTCTTTATAAAATTTCTCCCAAAATCCACGTGGAGACCAATAGTAACCATACGCATATTCACTCATCAATCCTCATGAGAAAAAGATAAGATAATGGAATTTTTATGCCACGTGGTTTTATCTTACTGGTTCGTAATCCGAATCGATAAGGGTGTCAAACACCTTTGTTGAATCTTGTGGCTGTTAACAACGTTATCATGAATCCTGATATGTTAGGTCTCTTTTGCCTCTTCACAGTTCTCACTATATGTAGATGATCAAAGCATAAGTCAGAGAAACAAGAAGAAAAAGAAGAAGTAGTAGTAATGGCTTCCTCTATGCTTTCCTCCGCCGCTGTGGTTTCCTCACCGGCTCAAGCCACCATGGTTGCTCCTTTCACCGGCTTGAAGTCATCCGCCGCATTCCCGGTCACCCGCAAGGCCAACAATGACATTACTTCCATCGCAAGCAACGGCGGAAGAGTTAGCTGCATGAAGGTATTGTCACTAATGAAACTTGTGTTATAATCAATCTATACAAAAGATTACTAATAATTTTATTAAATGTAAATATTTGATAGGTGTGGCCACCATTGGGAAAGAAGAAGTTCGAGACTCTCTCTTACCTCCCTGACCTTAGCGATGTCGAGCTAGCTAAAGAAGTTGACTACCTTCTCCGCAACAAGTGGATTCCTTGTGTCGAATTCGAGTTGGAGGTATGTCAATGCAATTCTTTTACATTACTAAACCAAAGCCAATAACCGAATCTTCTAAACCGATGTTGCAACATCGTGTTTTAGATAGATAGATAGACAGATAGATAGGCCGATAGATAGACAGATAGATACCGAAGTTTATTGGCATTTAGTAATAGAATTGCCTTTTGTGATTTCGCTTTTCTAAGCTA
>OVAN01000297.1:17605-67671 GCA_900406275.1 Anastatica hierochuntica | reverse complement strand
AAATGTATACATGTCAAGATTTAGTTTTTATCCTAGATCTAGCATTAAGAAAACCTAAACCATAGATATATAAGTCCTATCTATCACTAAAAGCCATTCCTAACCACACATCATCTCAAATCTCCCATTCCCAAAATCCAAGAAAAGACTACTCACACATCATGTGAGAGAAGAGAGAAAATATGAGAAACATAAGCATGATTTAATAGATAAAAGGTTTGAGATACAAAAATATAAAGAGAGACTCTTGATCTCAAAGATAAAGAGAATAAACTTATAACATAAGGAAAAGTTTTGGAAAGTTGATAAGAGAAAAGGTTTTTTAGTTCTTGGAGGCTAAGAGAGGGTATTTATACTAAAAGAGGAAGAGTGGGTGCGCTAGAAGCAAAATATCATGTCAAAGTGTGTTGTCGTTGCCCAAAAGTGGGCTAATGTCGGCCTTGAGGTCTAGAAAAGCTCACTTTGGGTAGCACAGCTCCCAACTTGAGCAGTCGTCGACCTAAAGTGAGTTGCTATCTACCTTGAGGTCTACAGCTACTCACTTTGGCAGCTTGTCGCTTCTTTTTTCATCCTTTGTTTGCTCCTTTTGGTTCCATCTTCTCCCATAAAATTTGGCTCCTCTTTTCCTTGATTACTTAGCTCCAAATCCACCTTGAATCCATCTCTAGAGCCTCCATAAATCCATCCCAAAGTTTTACCTACAAATAAAAGAAATGACGTGCAAATGCAATATGATCTTAAACTAGACTCTAGACAAAAACTCATGGATTCTAAGACTTATGTGCAATATATACAACCTAAATATGGGTTAAGATAAGCCAAAGTGCACTAAAATATGCAAGAAAATATGTACACATCACCTACTCCCATGCTCGTCATTTCTATCTCTGCAGGAAGTCATACTCTTTTCGACCCTTAAACTTCTCAAACTTTCAGAAGATCACCGAAGTGTCCCATTCTTGGCTTGAGGGACTAGCATAGAGCCAAGGCCTTTGTTGCCAAGGCTGCTACACGAGTAGAAGGATCACTTACTCAGAACATGACTTCTGTTGCTTTAGATTTTGTACCGCAGACAGAGTCTTTGAAGGATCTTCGTGCTGCTTTAGCTAGAAAAAAAGTGAGGAGAGTTCTTTTGGTGAGGATGATGATCGGAGTTGTTTGTGTTCTAAGACACGCTATGCCAGGAGTTTTCAGGGGGGATTCGTAGAGAAAGAGATGAGCCAGCAGATGATGGAGACTTAGAGAGTTTTTCTCTGGTTTCAGACTTTGGATAGGATGCAGCTGAGACATCAGACACACCTCAAAGTGATTCTTCAGCACACGGAGCATACACCCCTACACAGGATTCTGATGTGGTTTTGAGCAGCCACACCCTAGACAAATACACATTCAGCAAAATTTTGAGTCTTGTATCAGATGTCATTGTTTGAGTCATTGTCTTTATCATGTCTTTTTTATTTTTCTTTTAATTTTATTGAGTCTATCACCCTTACTATAGATTGCTTCTGCACCGAAACGGTGCAAGGTAAGTCCATGGGAATTTATCCGTTACTAACGTCTTTTTCTTTTTTCTTATGTACTTTTTATTTTTATTGAGTCATTCTGATATTTTTATTGAGTCAAAATATGTTGGAAATTATATCTAATATTGTTGGAATATTTTATTTTGTGTTAACTTTCGTGTTGCTTTTATAGTATTTATTGACTGCAGATTTTACTGAACGGAAAAACTTTAGTGGATCAATCTACCAGGACGACAATATCTCTTTAGGTCTCGGATTTTCGATGTTGGTTCCACCTTAATATGAATTTAATTTCTCATCTTGGGGCATAGTTTGCTTTGATAGACTCCTCTTTCAGGCGAAACACTAGAAATTCCTAGTGAGTGATTTTCCCTTATACTATTTCTTTGAAATTTAATGGATCTAAGGTTTGATGAAATAAGCAAAAGGGCATTTATTAAAAATTTAGAACCCTTAAGACTCATGTTATTCTATTTGTGCTTCATTTATAAAGATATAAAAGAAAAGAAAAGAAAAAAGAAAAGAAATGAAAAGATAAGAGATTGCTAGAAAAAAATAAAATGTACCCTAGAAAAGTAGGAAAAACTCGATTCTCAAAGGGGCTGATAGAAAAACTAAAATGATACCCTATAAAAGTAGGAAAAATCATCCTCTAAAGCATAATAATATAAAGGGAATTGAGTTTTACGAAGGTTTGATGTGTTTAGGAACTTGTTTCAGTATGAGTCACTTGTTCTTAAATTGATATTCTTTCGATGAGGCCGCACCTTAGAAATATTTAGGGGCCAGTGGAGATGTCATTTTCTTTGTAATTTTGGCTCGAATATGGATGGTTTCTAAGCAATGGGAAGTATGTAGAAGTTAACCTCTGTGTGTTGGTGCTGTAGTATGAAGATAACCGAGAGGACCTCAAGCAATGTTTCAGATGACAAAGGTATGTTTCTGCGTTTCAAACCTCTTTTTCTTCTTGGATTTTCTTTGCTTGAGAACAAGAAAGAAGTGAAGTCTGGGGGAGATGATATCGCTATTTTTTTAGTGTTTTTTGTTGGATTTTTACTTATTTATTTGTAGGCTTTTAACGCTTTTTCGACCGCTAGAGGTAGTTTTCTCGTATTTGTTATTTTAGGAACTAAATAGGTAAAATCATCAAAAAGGATTGAGAAATGTGATAATTGGACATCATTCATATTTCCAAGAAATTTTCATTGATAGATCAAGAAGACAAAAGCTGAAACAATTGAGTTTTGCATTTTATCTTTTTGGAAAGATTCTTAGCATCAAAAAGATCGCCTTGAAAGAAAGTTCTACCTTCATTTGATTTAGGTGAAATTTGATCAGAAGATAGCATATTGAGTTATTCAAATTCAAGTGATTTGAAGTTATTTGGAGCCATGACCAAAAAGTTACAACCGTTTCAGCGAAGACATGTATGTATGTCTCGGAAATGAAGCAAGTGAAGCAGTAGTAGTGCTGTGACTAGATGACGTGATTCCCAGCTCCGGGTGAGTGTCTATTTTTGTCCCTGACCGGTCCTGGAGGTATTCTGTGGTAATGAAACATTTTGCATCATACCTTTCGGTTCGCTTAACCTATTTCGATCCCGTCAATACCGACATAACCAAGGAAGACCTAAGAAGACCTAGCATTATAAGTCCTTGTTTTTAGCCTCTAGAATAGAGAGAGCCACAAAAATATACAGAGAGCAAAGAGCCGTCAAAAGCATTGAGAGAGTTATCCATTGTTCTTCAATGTTTCTAAGTGTTCTTTAGAGAGATTCATTCCATACTTCGTTATAGAGAAGATTTCTAAACTCTTAATCTTATTTATGATGATTTCTTACATGATTACTTGTTGTGTTTTGTGCTCCATGTCTGAATAATTCGTTTGTTAGATTTTTAGGCTTCTCAAAGAGATCATGTCATCATAATTTGCTAGTATTTGATTAGGGATTCATATTGTCTTTGTCTCGGTTGATCTTATTGCATGATTACTCTACCGCATATCTAGTAGTCTGTCTGCAGGTAGATTTTCATTTCACAAGCTTGTTAAATCACCTGAAAATGAACCTTTGACAAGCTGAGTTGCAAGGAGGCTTTCGAATTAGATCGTCTTGGCTCAGTGAACTTATCGAAACTTGAATCCATATAATGCATGTTCAGTTTCTACATGTCGTCCAAAAGGCATTGTCCCTTGGTTATTTAAACATAGAATCCAAAACCTCGAAAGTGGAGAGGATCTAAATTAGTTTTTTCAAGTTCTAGACATTGCTTAATTCTAATCCCTAAACATTACAGTTTCTTTGGTGCATGATTCTCTGTGAAGGTCTTATATGCCTAACGCTTTTCCCATTGATTTACAACAGCCTTTTATATTTTTTTTAGCTTAAGTTAATCTTCAGATTCGTAGCGTACAAACCAAGTCCCCATGGGATCAATAACTTGAAGTGCTACAAGGACGTTGTTCACTTGCATTTGTAGTGTCGTTTTGGGTGAAACTTGACACCGCATCATGGAACTATTTGTTGTGGACTTCCCATCGCGCCAACTATTGTGCCACATCATTAAGCCAACCTTTGCAATGCTGCTGCACTTAGAGGAGTCCAAGAAAACCCACAAGTACCTCTTGTGCTGCCCATATTCCGAAAACCAACCCGGAAGAGGAAATGTACATGTTCGGGATAATCAACAACAAATTTCAGCTGGGAATTTAGTGGGAATACAACAGCTCCCACAACTAATTCAAGCCATAATTCAACAAGGTTTGCCTCAAAATCAGCCATCTCCTGGGCGAGCTCAACAAAATCAGCCTCGTCAACCTAATATAACTGGAGGCTTTGATCCTTTCGATACTTTCTTCTTGGATTAGAAACCAATTCGTCCTCTTTAGCCTTAAAGGAACGATTTCGAGATTAAACCTCATATTATATCCTTGGTGAAGCAAAATTATCCAGCTCGTTAAGCTTCGCTTCCCTTTCAAATTGAGTTACATGGACTGCGCTCGAGAATCCTATTGATCATATCAACACATTTGAGAAGATGTTTAGCACTATGCGCACAAATGAAGTTCCATCGGATTACTTTAAGTGTAAGCTCTTTACATTCTCATTGACTGATAAATTTCTTAGATGGATGAAGTTACTGTCATCTCAGGCCATTACTACTTGGGATGAATACAAAGGAGCATTCTTGAGTCAATTCTACACTAAACAGAGACCTTACTCTATTTAGAGAAAAATATTCGGCTTCCAACAAGGAACTATTGAATCCTTTTATGAAGCATTGGAAAGATAATAAGAGTACACAAGGGACTATCCAAACCATGGTTTCTTTGAAGGAAATATGTAGAACATTTTCTACAATGGTATCGACCATAAGTACAAGCTTTCTCTAGACACAGCCAGCAATGGGAGTTTCATGACTAAATCTGTGCCCGAAGCCAAGCTTTTGATCGGAAATTTTTCTAGTAGTGATGCCAACAGTGGTCCATCTTATAGAAATGTTCGAGCATCCAACACTTCAATAGAGTTTGCATAAATTTCAAAATTGAAGACGATGATTTCTTAACTTCAGAGAGACCGTAGACAAGTTTATGTTGTCGAGACCATTGGAGATGCGAATGGAGCTCCAAATATGGAGTATTTGAAAGATGGTACAGAGGAGAATGAAGAAGAAGTTAACTACATTGGTTGAAATTTCGGAAACAAGGGATTCAATGAAGGATATTGATACAACTCAAATATGTCCTTCTGGAACACTGATGTTGAGAAACCTCAGGACCAGTTCTATCCGCCTAAAGACGCCTCAAAAGAATCTCCCTATCAGCTTAAGAAAAAATCTTTCAACAAAGGAATATACCAAGTGAAGCAACCGTTCAGTTATCCTCAAGTTATTGCATCTAATCAACAAAACAGTAAGCTTGAGACTATGCTGAAGCAAATCTCTCAAGATATGAAGCAAAACTACAAGGTCAATGAGAGAATGGACAATGTCTACAATGATCTTACAACGAAGTATGACGCCATTTCCTTTCACGTCCACAAGTTTGAAGTTAAAATCGCTCAAACAAGCGAAACTGTGAAGAAACAGGTAAACCGAACAAAATCCTTCTGCAAGGTCGTCAACTTAAGGGAAGTTAAGGAGGTCATGTCTACTGTAAGAGTCTTCTTCAAGACTTCGATTCTAAAGTGTAATCACCTCTGGAATATTTACCAAAGGAATCCACCATAGCTTACAAGAAAAGACTCAAAGCGGCTCTCTTAGAGAAGATCAAACGTCAGGAAAGTTCATAATTCCTTTATCAATAAATAAATTGAATATTGATGATTGCTTGTCTGATACTTGAGATAATGTGGATTTCATGTCACTGAAAATGGTCACGACTTAGGGCTCTCCAATTTTCGACCATCTCGAATCTCTATCGAGTATGTTGATATGTCCACTTCTACACCATTTCGAATCACTTTGTGTCTTCGGTTTGAGGTTTGTAATCACGAAGAAGATTATTGGTGGCAATGGGCAACCATCGCCGATCTATAGAGATCTAACTATCCGTGAATGGTGGATGCTCGAATTACTAAATTTTTTATTTACCGCTTTGCATATTTCTTGACATACTTTATTAGTTGATTGATTAATTGCTTGATTTTTTGATTGATTGATGCATATTGAAGAGGAATTATTTATTCATCAGGGCACTCGACTCACCAAGAAAATTGGTTGCTTATTACACTCTTTGTTTTTCATGTAACCATTAGTAGGATACTTGCACGAGTGAAAGAAACGCGAGGTGTTGATGATGTTTAAATACCTCTGTGTAAACTGAGTATGAATCTACTATGTAGTAATGATTTTAAGCTTCTCATAAAGCGTGTTTTTATATGTTTTTATCTTGGATTTTTCTTCATTTTTAGATCTTTTATGTTTTTCTTTATCACAAATAGTATTTTTCTTGTATTTGTAGTGTTCAGAGTCATTTCAAGTGGTTTTGGAGTAATATGGACTCATTTAGGGCAAAAGTCAGTTTATGGACAGTTTCTATGCATCAGAACGATCATCCAAGAAGGAGACCTTTCCCTCAAAAGATTTTAATGGAATTTGGGTAGCAACTAATATTTTGAGTTAGGTTTCAAATGGAGTTTGTTTCTAGGTAATTGATCTCTGGATCAAAAGTTACAAGCATTTTAGTAAAGACTGATATGTTTGCCCAGAATTTGGATAGAAAAATAAGATGTGGCCAGGTTTTGACAGAAATCATACACCAAACGGTGCCACCAATCTCCCTGACTGGTAGATGGACATTTTTGCATTGTTCTGGGAAAAAATTCACCCCTACACCAGTTCTAGCCTATAGGGTCGGTCCTAATATATTGGGGGCTTAAAAGCCAAAAAAATGAACAATTATATATAAAAGGTTTGAGAAATCGAGGGCTAAATTATAATAAAAGATTAAACTTGGGGCCAATTTACTAATGAATTTTTTGCATAAAAATTGAAAAAATGGGGCCCACAAGCGGTGGCTTCATCTCGCTCCCCTCAAGACTGGCCCTGCTAGCCTATTCTCGACCCCAACTTAACTTAAACCGATTTTTCTTGACTTGACACTAAAAATACTTGTTTTTAATCTTTTGTGAAGGAGGAGCCACGACTTTTTGAGACAGAATAGACCTAGAAGGCACTCGTTCCATACTTTTTTCTTCAATATATTTGGATTTTAAGAGCTTCTAAGAGAATATCTCACGTTGTACGGGATATTGCTAAGGCTTTTGAACTCTTAACTCTTAATCTATGATGTCTTGTACTTATTATTTATCATGTTTATATATTTTCATGATGAGTTTTGAGTAGTTTATTTGTTGGGTTTAGGGTTTTCAAAGAGGATTCACGGGTTAGTTGTTTGGTTGTTAAATTTGATGATTTCCTTAGGGTCCTTCATATAGATTGTTTTTGGCGCCGTTGTCGGGGACCAATTTAATTACCTAGGATTTTCGGATTAGGATTTAGTCTAAGGCTTTTTCGTTTTACATTTCTTATTTTTTCTTTTTTATATTATTTTATATTTAGTTGGTGCTATTGTCTTCTTATGAAATATCAAGGAAAGGAAGTACTGCGTAATTTCAGTTTTTCTATTTTTCCAGGAAGATCGAAATGGAGCTTCAACATCAAACATTCAAAGAATTTGATTCACCGAGCGCTTCTAACACCAACCAAAACCCAATCTACCCTGCACAACCTCCTTGAGTATTTAATATAAGCTATGAATTTGTATCTTGGGCAGAAAAACATCAGTTTGGTGGCTTCGTTGAAGAAGACCCCATAGATCATATCGAAAGGATCGAAGAATTTGTAGCATAAGAAGATCTAATGAAGTTTTTAACAACTTTTTGAAGTGCAAGTTATTCTCATTCTCTCTAGTTGAGAACGCCAAATTATTCTTATTCTCTCTCGGATCAATCACTACATGGGATCAATGCAAGAGAGCTTTCTTGAAACACTTCTACCCAAAGAAGAGATTTGAGAAAATGAGAAGGATAATTTCGGATTTTCAACAAGTGGTGAATGAATCATTTGTCTAGGTGGTAGAACGCTTCAAGGAGTACCAAAGGGACTGCCTTCATCATGGTTTCAAGGAACTGGATTTGTTGAACTTTTTCTACGTAGGAATTGCTGAAATTTTCAGGATGACACTCGACATTGCAGGCCAATATAACTTCATGACTAAAACTGCTGGTCAAGCTAAGATCATTATTGATAATCTAGCTGAGAGCAACACAAATTCATATCAACCTCAAGAAAGAGTTGTGGAGGCCATCAAACCAAACTACGACTCCGCAGAGATCTTTGAACTGAAATCTACAATTGTTAAACTTCTAAGTAGCAAAAAAAATGGGTATGAATAACCAGGAGGACATGAGAGAGGTTTTCCGAAGTGCTATTCAATATCATAAAAGCAAAGGTGTTTGTGTGCAGTAAAGGGAAATTCATTACATAAGTGGTCTACGAAATTCCCATCAAAACCGAAACCGAGAAAACTTCTCACATTGAGATCTTAGAACGCAGCAGCAGTTGAGTGACTTTGAGATGAGATTGTAAGTTATTTCCCAAGCCAAATATGTGGCTTTAGCCTGTCTAGAGAACAATTTTGAGCTTTTGTTTCAACAAGTTCTAGAAGGTCAAAAGCAAAACGCCAAAAACTGAACAACATGTATAATCATCTCAATGAGAAGATCGATGGGCTATATGGGAAGTTCATGGACATGTCTAATCATTTAAAGATGTTTGATATTCAAGTTGCTAAAAGTGCAGAAGGTGTGAAGAGACAATCTGGATTTCTTCCCGGGAAAGCTGAGAAAAACTCGAAGCATTGCAAGGCTATAGAAATTAAGAATAATAAAGAAGATGCAGCTGAGCTTATTCACAAATCCCTGAATGTCAATTCATTCATTGCTGTTGAACCATTACCATGTTTTGAGAATGACGAGCCAACACACTAAGCAACTCATCAAAGGAGGCTTCATAAGATAGTAAACCTGGTGAAGTTTATCTTCTCATGTAAAATCAATGGTGTGTAAGTTTAAGAACCTCTTTGTGACTTCGTAGCTATTGTAAATGTCATGCTTAAATCCATTGCAAATAAATTAGGTATTAGCGACATCAAGCCTTCTCCTATGTCTCTCAAGGTTGGTGATGATGTGAGATCCTCAAATGGATTTGTGAAGGATGTAACAATGCAAGTAGGCGGCTTTTTGGTCCCTGTTGACTTCCAAATTCTTGAGACAAGTAAAGAATCTCAAATTTCACTAATTCTTGTGAGTCATTTCCTTTCAACAATGGCAATGGTTATGGATTATCCTAATCGACGGGTTTCTTTCTCTAAAATTAAGAAGAGAGTGTTTTATTATGCAATTTCAACTAAGGATTCGATTCTTACCCCTCAAGTGTGTGTTGACGCTGTTAAATATGTATTTCATCTTGAAGGATGTTTCAAAGGATCTTCAAAATTAGTACCATCCACTTATTCGTGGTATGTACACATTGCTAACTATCTTGCAGCTGACATTGAGCCTCTTTATTTCTTCGGTTACAAGAAAAAGAAGTTCTTCAAATATGTTAGACACTACTTTTGGGATGAGCCATACGTATACAAGACTTGCTCTGATGAAATGTTTAGAAGATGCATCCCGAAAGAAGATGTATGAGGTGTTCTTTTACTTGTCATGGTTTTGATTATGGAGGACACTTAGAAACTTTCAAAACAGTCTCCAAGGTATTACAAGCAGTTTTTTGGTGGCCTATAGTGTTTAAGGATGCCCAAAACTTCATATTCAAGTGTAATTTATGCCAAAGACAAGGGAACATCAAAAACGAAACGAGATGCCACAAAACTTCATCCAACAAGTCGAAGTTTTCGATGTTTGGGGAATCGACTTTGTGGGTACGTTTCCTTCTTCCTTTGGTAAAAAATACATTTTTATGGTTGTAAAATACGTTTCTAAGAGGGTGGAAGTCATAGCCAACTCTACAAACGACGCAAAGTTGTGATGAAGATGTTCAAGTTTATCATTTTCCAAAGATTCAGTGTTCTCTGTGTTGTGATATGTGATGGAGGATCTCACTTCATTAAGAAAGGGTTTGAGAATCACTTGAAGAGAATAGAGTTAAGCACAAGGTTGCTCCACCTTATCACCCACAAACAAAGTGGACAAGCTGAGATCTCTAATCGAGAAAACAAAAGGATCTTAGAGAAGACTGTGGGGAAGACAAGACACCTATTGAGACTACTCATTTTCATCTTGTTTATGGAAAGTCATGTTATCTTCCAGTAGAGATCGAGTAAAAGGTTGAATAGGCAGTAAAGAAATTGAACTACGACATCAAGTCTGCTTCTGAGAGAAGATTGATTCAACTGAGTGAGCTTGAGGAAATTTGCCACAATGCTTTTGAGTATTCTTGGATTTACAAATAAAGAGCTAATGGTATCATGATAAGAAGATCATTCCTCGTGTATTTCACCAAATGACCAGGTTCTACTCTTCAATTCACGCCTAAAGGTCTTTACCGGAAATCTGAGATCACGATGGTCTAGACCATTCAAGATCAAGGAAGTGAAACCATATGGTGATGTGTTATTATGGAATTGAGATGGAGCAGATTTCACGGTCAATAGACAACGCCTCAAACCATATCTTGCAGACATTGACAACACCGAAAGGGAAACAATTCCCTTAAGTAATCCACCTCCAATTTAAATGGTCAATGAGTCAAGCTAAAAGACTCAAAATAAGTGCTTTGTGGGATGTAAGCCACATGGTTTTTTTTTAATTTTCTATGACTTATTTAGATGTCTAATATTTAGTTTTGATTTTTGCAGTATTTTAGAAAAACAAGAGAAAACACAAAAACAAATTTGGGTTCAAGATAACAACAAGGAACCTAAAAGTTGTTTTTCGACTGGGTTGCGACTGATTTGACACTGGTCTTTGCCAAAATACACGCCCCGACCAGTGACATAGCTCAAATGCCTAAAATCAGTTTCTGAACTTTGGAAAGGAAGCGGATCCAAATCGTTTAAGCAATCTCCGTGACCATTCTATACATTTATTCGTGACTAGAGATAGGATGTTAAGAACCGCCAATCAAACTAAATCTTTAAATCAAAAGTTCTTGGAACAAAGTGACGATAGCATGAAGAAACAAGAATAAATGTTTGAGAAACACCATCAATTTATCACATTGAAGTTATAAGAGTTATTCATCATGGAATCTTGGATAGCTTAAAATAGTACCAAAAGAGGTAACAAAACCCCGAACTTCATTTCTTATAAACTAACACTTTATGATATGTTATATGCCCGGGAGAAACAAACTTTGAAACGGCCAAAATTAAAAGTTTCTTGAAGGATCATGTTCATAGTGAAAGGAGAGATGGTGGTTTTCAATAGCCGCTAAGCTAATCAACTCAAGAATCTGAGCAACAACGATCATTATTCCAAACAAGTTATAAATCAGGCCAAAAGAATTTTTCTTGAATTCAAGAACTTCTAAGTGTTTGTTTCTTTAGTCCTCTCGGAAAATTCCATCAACAAAAATGTTGAAAAACATTTTTGTATCATGAAAGACTTCCCAAAACAATCCTCAACCACGTGGAAATCAAAATAAACGCTTGGGTTGCGAAACGGTCGAGAAAAATCACAAAACGGACAAAACCGGCTCCGACTGGGTGGCGGAAGAGCCATGACCGGTGTGTGCCACCAACCTTGTCGCGCCCGGTGCCAAGACCTCCTTGCCCCGACCAAGTGCTGCCCTTATCCCCTCCCACCGGTTGCCGAAACCCACACGACCTGTTCGTGCTAAATCTAAACACACGACCGGTGGGACTGCATTTGTTGCCTTCTCTGCATGTTTCTCCTGGAATGTTGGCTTTGTTTCCGAGACCGGTTCATGCTAAATAGAGCATCTCTGCCGGTCCAAAGAGGTAAGTACCCCATTTTGATTTTTTAAAAAATTGTTTCTAAACAGGTTTTGACCAAAAGTAAGCCAATTTTTCAATTTATTAGAACCAATTTCAAAAAATTTGGGACGTTAAAAAAATTTGTGGCTTTTCTTTTTAGCATATTTAGATCTAAAATCTCTCAAGACATCATATTTCTTTTTAGAGAGTTCTTAGAACTCTAAGAACACAAAATTCAAAGTTTGGAGATTTTTGCTAATTTTGTTAAATCTAAAGTGTTTTTCAAAGATGATTCTCATTCTTCCACTATTTCCTCATCCAAACTCAAGGTATAATCTCAAATTTTCCAATTTCGCATACTTACAAGTTTTGGTACTTCTAAATTTTTTTTGATTTTAACTTGTCCTAGCTAAATTCTTAGGAATTTTATTAAGATAAACTTGTTTTGCATATGGATTTACAACTTGAACTAGTAATTAGCGAGTTTCCACTTGAATTTGAAATTTCATACCTTGGAATTTTGGAACTTCAATTAAATTCGAGAATTAGTAGATGTTTTGGTTGAGTTTGCTTGTTTTAATGCCGATCATTTTGTAACACCCGATCCCGGTAGACCGAGGTTAATTGATCAGGTACACCAGAAACATCTTTTTAAACCATCAATATGAACTTTTAACCGTCACTTCTAGCTTTCATAACCTGTCAGAACACCATAGAAAGGAAAAACAGGAAAAGGAAGAGGGGTGAGTGACTTCCCGACAACCAAGTCATTCAGTGCGAACGCAACTAATACCACGTTGCCCAAACTCTTATTCAGCTCCAGAAAGTCTAAACCTAAACTCAAAGCCTCCAAATAAAGTACCTAGCATACCGCGCAAGCAAACTACTAACATGCCATAATCACAACCAATCAACATAAACATCACAAACGTGCCATATAGGACTTTCACCGTGCCATACAGGACTTTCAACTTGCCATACATGACTTTCAACGTGCCAAACAGGACTTACACCGTGCCATACAAGACTTTCACAGGCTCGTCAGCCCGTCAAACACAAGCAAAATCACCTCATCCAATTACATGCAATCATCATCTCTTTCGTAATTCTCAAAAAATACCAGATTAACCTAATCTTGAATTAATTAACTTTTGTATGTGATCATGCAAATAAGTCCAAACATTCATCTAAGAAAAATAATGTTGACTTAGCAACTACTTCAAGCAATTGCACTCTACGCGTATAGTCAATAAGACATAGCAAAACATAATACACATAACATATTCGCATCAAGACTTATAGCTTGATACTGCTCCGGTTTAACCTTAGACTAACGCAACCAAAAAATTCAAACTCAGTGAGAATTAGGTACATCCTCACCTAGCCAAAAATCTCTGGAAGCTGCAAGGATTGGATCTGAAGACAGGATGGGTCCTACTGCAGCTAAGGATATGACTACGGGTCCTACACCATCAACGGCGGCGGCGAAGGTGGCTTCTCCGGTGACAGCGGCAGCGACGACTCCTCCTGCGACGGCAGCGACGGTAATGCTTCCTCCAGTGGTCGCGGTGGCGGCTCTAGGATCCTCTTGGAGCTGCAAGGAGCTTCTGCTCTTTGTTCTCTAGGGTTTCAGATCTCTCTTCTCTCTCAGATCTTTTCCCAAGCATGGTTCTCTCTTTCTTTTTATCTCTCTGTTCTCGCAGACTTTCTCTCTTTTTCTCTCTAGGGTTTTCGAAATCACAGAAAGAAAAAAAAAAGAAAATTTGACTTTCAGGGTTTTGTGTGGTTTCTAAAAGCTAAGAGAGGGGTTATATTTATAGGGAGAGGATTAAGGTTAGGTCTCCAAACTTAAACAATGTGGGACAACTTAAAAAAATGGAGTGGGCTTTTCAATTGTTGGGCTTAATTAAGAGAAACTTTAAATTGGATCGGGTTTACGTGTCAGGATGTTACACCTTTATGTATAACTAGGATATGCTAATTATTTTGCATCTTTAGATCTTAAAATTTAAATTTTGGTGATGCTTTTTGGCTAAGTATATAAAATCTTAAAATTGCTAAGACTTTTTGAGAAGTTGGAATTTTTGCTTGTTTTATTCTTTTGAATTGTTTCTTATATTATTGCGATGTCTAAATGCTATTACAAATGGCATATTGGATATCTATGGTTCTCTCTTAATTTTTCAAGAGACTTATTGGTTCTTTGAGCATTTGGTTTTCGTAGAATTTTCCAATGAAGGATGAAAACCCGGATAAAACATCAAAGAAAGAAACAAATAGACATGGTAAGAATGTTGCAAGCAATGGTAAGGAGACCTTGAGAAACACTTTGGAAAAGGAGGATTGAAACTTCTATCATGTTTCATCGTTTCTATCATTTTCTTGTTCATTTTATTTTATTTTTCTTCTTATTTTATTGAGTATGTCATCCCTACTGTAGATTTCTTTTGCACCGAGAAGGTGCAAGGTAAGTCTGGGGGATTTATCCGTTACTAACGTCTTATTCTTTTTGTCTTATGTACTTTTTATTTTTATTCAGTCATGTTGAAGTTTGATTGAGTGAAAACATGTTGGAAAGTATATATAATGTTGCTGGAATATTTTGTTTTGTGCTTACGTTTGTGATGCTTCTATAGTAGTTATTGACTGCAGATTTAACTCAACGGAAAACTTTTAATGGATCGATCAACCAGGACAACCATATCCCTTTAGGACTCATATTTTCAATGCTAGTTACACAATAAATTGAACTTATTTTCTCATATTGGGGTTTGGTATACTTTAGATAGACTCCTCTTTCAGGCATGACACTGAAAATTCCTAGAGAGTAATGTCCCATATACTATTTCATTTAGAAATGATTTATGGTTTGATAAAATGAGGAAAAGGGGCAATAATTTTAAACTGTAATTTTGAACCCTATAAGACTCATGGAGACTTATTCCACTTGTAAATAATTTAAAATAAAATAAAAGACAGAAAGAAAAAATAGAAAAAAAGAGATCGATAGAAAAATAAAATGATACCCTAGAAAAGTTGGGAAAAAATCAGCCTCTAAAGCATATGAATAGAACGGGGACTGATCTTTATGAAGTTTTAATGTATTGAGGAACTTGTTTGAGTATGAGTCACTTTTTCTTAGATCGATATTTCCTCAATGATACCGTGCCTTAGAAATAACCAGGAGTCAGTAGAGATGTCGTTTTCTTTTGGGATTTTGGCTCGAATCAGGATGGTTTCTAAGCAAAGGAAAGTATGTGGAAGTTAATCTTTGTATGTTGGTGCTGCAGGATGGAGATAACCGAGAGGAACCCAAGGCAATGTTTCAGACGACAAAAGTATATTTCCACGTTTTCAAACCTCTTTTTCCTTTTTGGATTTTCTTTGGTGAAGGACAAGCAAGAAGCTAAATCCGAGGGAGTTGGTAAACCGTGTTTTTACATATTTTTACCTTGGATTTTTATTCATTTTTAGAGCTTTTTATGTTTTTCTTTACTTAAATGGTAGTTTTCTAGTATTTGTAATGTTAAGAGTCATTTCGGGCCAAAAAATGCATTTTGAAGCAATATGGACTCATTTAGAGAAAAAATCAATTTCTAGACAATTTTTATGCATCATAAAGATCTTCCAAGAAGGATGCCTTTTGCTCAATGGAATTTAATGAAAGTTGGATAGAAACTAGAATTTTCAGTTAGGTTTCAAATAGAGTTTGGTTCAAGGAAATTGGTTCTCTAGATCAAAATGTACAAGCATTTTAGTGAAAACTGGTATGTCTGCCCTGAAGCTGAAATCTATCCCAAAATGCACTAAGCGGTGACACTATCTCCCTGACCGGTTGGCGGAAATTTTCGCACTGGTCTGGGCCAAAAACCACCCTAAACGGGTGCTAGCCTATTCTCGCCCCCAACTTAACCTAACCCGACTTTTCTTGACCTAATGCTATAAATACCTGTTTTTAGCTTTTTGTGAAGGAAGAGCCACGAATATTAGAGATAGAACTGACCTAGGAGGATGAGAACCCGTGTCATACTTGTTTCTTCAAGAGATTTGGATTTTAAGAGTTTCTAAGGAAAGATATCGTCTTGTAATCGATATTGCTAAGTCTTTTAAACTCTTGACTTTTAATCTATGATATTTTCTACTTATTATTTATCATGTTTACATACTGTCATGATGGTTTTTGAGTCATTTATTTGTTGTGTTTGGAATTTTTCAAAGGGCATTCAGGGATTAATTGTTAGGTTGTAAGATTTGATGATTTCTGTAGGGTCCTTCATCTAAATTGTTATTTGATGATTGTTGCTTAATTGACCATTTAGCTACTGTCATTTAGGATTGATTTACTCACCGAAAGTGTTGTTAATTTGCCTTTAAAAATTTGGATGAGCAAAACCTTGATATTCACGGGAGTGATTTTACCGAGTTTTTGTGAACTATCGAATATGAACTTTGTAGTTGTTTATTCACTTCATTACCAACAAGAGTTGAATAATTTAGTTTGTTTAGACCTTCATAATTGATGCTACAGAATTAGATTGATTATCCTTGCATGATTCGAGTTATGTGACTTACCTATTGAAATTATTGGTCTTTTTATCCGTTTTAGTCAATCCCTGATAACCTAAGATTTCCCCAATGCCCAATGTTTTTCTCAATTGACATTTTGTCATAGGTCACCTGCTGTTTTAGTTTATTTAGTCATTAGTTTCGTGCCTTACAAACCTCAAACACCAAACATAAGGTCGTTTTAGCTTAATTCAATTCCTATAAACTCGTAGCGTGATTTTTGGTCCTTGTGGATTTGATCTCTAAATACTACCACAACCGCAATGCACTTGCAGCGTTGTGCTATTTCTTGGGGTAAAAATTTGAGCACATCAGCTTCCCGAAATCTATACATGCCTTTGGTGATATATGTAATTAATTTATAATAAAGCATAAATTATTAATGAAATTATCTGGTTCCATATGATATTAGTCCTAGTCTAGGACGAACCAACTAGCGAGTTCAAACTCGGGTTGCAAAACCTTGACTTGGGTTCGTTAGGATACATGCCCTCAGATTTTTGACCCTAAGGTTTTATATGTATTCTATGAATCTCGCATAGTTGTTAGCATCTTTTGTCGAGACGTTTGGTTATAGTTAATTGGTTTGTCGTGCATATTCTTGTTTGATTGTTGCGCGGTAGATTAGTTGACTTGGGCATAATCCTGGTCGGGGTGTTACAACAAAGGCGGTATCAGAGCATGGTTCTCCATGGTCATAGGATGGGTTTAAGGTTTAACCTTGTTCCTGATAACTTTGAAGCATTTGGTATGAGATAACAAGACTTCATAACCTAAATGGATCGATCAAGGATTATCTTGAATTCAGGTGGAAGAGAATAATCATCATGAGTCACACTTTTATGAATGATACATCAAGAGGTGTGCTTCATGGAAGAGGCGTATTGAACACAAAGGAGTCCACAAGGAGAACAAAAACCAAGGAGTCCTGGTCTGATTAATGGAGATGGTCAATTGCCTATGGTAAAGGACGAGGCGATAATTAAGGACGAGGAAGAGGATAAGCATTTGGGCACTGATGAAATCCATGGTTAAAGACAAGGTCCAGAAACACAGAGCATTAGAGGTAGATGAGAAGGGTAAATATCAGGGCGGCTTCCCTCCCAAAAGAAGAGTACTTTCCACATGGGGATCAACATCTCGATAATGGAGTGTTCTATTAGTATCCAAGCCAACTTTGAAGCGATAAGTTACGAATGAAAGAAAATACCCTTAGATAGGTAAACCTAAAGCTTCATACCTTGTAAAAGGTTTCATACACGGTAAGTTGGATTTTAACTCATTGTATAATTGATTGAGTGCATGTTTGGCGTGGTGATTGACCTTGATTAAAATTAATTGTTTGAAAGTGCTTCTGTGAAAATTTGGAAATGAAACATTGTAGGTGACTCTATTAACTTTGTTTCGTTCGGCACCCTCGAAGGTGTCATCGGTGTCTTTGTGCTAAGTGTTGTTAGTTGAGTCCAGAGAGAACTTTTACGCAAGTAAAACTATGAGCGTAAGCCTATTAGAATACCCTATTTTAAAACTTAATTTGAAAACGATTAACAGAGGTTTAATGGTCAAAGAGGCTGCTACAAAATGATTGTTAAGATGTCAAAACAGGTGAGATAACATTTAAGTTTGACTAGATTTGAAGAACGACATGAGTGTACAAATAAGGAGAGAATTATTGTTAGTGTTCATTGAGGACCTCGGCCAAAGTGGAACAGTATGGACATGAGGGAAGAGAGTGATAACCACGACCATGAAAAGTAACAAGATATTAGATAGAAGTTTGTGAGGAAGATGTGAATTGATAGATGAACGAATCAATGAATGGTTACTCAAAAGGATTGGGATAGTGAGAGTGCATTTGTATGGCCCTAAAGATAAATGGAAATGAGAAAGACTTCAGAGTATCATAGAACTCAAGAAGAGATAGTGATGGACCAGAGTTTAAAAAGTAGAAAAATATACCAAGACGGATGAAGAAGATGTTCAAGAAGCCGAGAGAAGCAAAAAACTTGGAAAGTGGAAAAATATCAAGAGGAATAGTATTAGATAATGGATGGGTAAACATGTCGAAGTGAGGCAATGGAAATAGAAGGATGAGTAGAAAGAACCAAGTGGGTAAGAAAAAGAATATAAAGGATATCAAAACACTTCAAAGATTTATTAAGATAGGAGGAGAGGTGTGATAATCGAAGATGAAATGAAGTAATAGGGCACAGTAAAGAGAGCACTTAGCTGAGACATTTAATGCAATTAAGAAGCACTAGATAACTAATAAATGTCGAGGAATCGGAGAAATGAAAGGTGTAAAGGACGACGGTTACGCATAATAAGAAGGATTAGATAATTGAAGAAGACCGAGGCATCGCAGTAGTACAAAGCATAAAGGACATTGCTTATGTAGATTAAGATAGACCTGCCACTAAATGGATAAATTGAGTTATGCACGGTGCAATAGTCTTAAGAAAGATCTAGCTGAGCGGTGGATGATACTAAGACGTAGAGTAAGTTAAGTTCACGTGGACAAATAATGGAAGGCATATGAATATTTCAAGAAAGGATAATATGGAAAGATAGAAAGACGAGATGAAAGAGAACATGACGACAAGACAGTGGAATGGAAGATATATTGGTAAATAACAAATTAAGTTGAGGAGCTGTAATATAGAAGCGAATGAAATTGGGAGAACAACCTTTAAAAAGGAAACCATAAGGCAAAAGATGGACGATAAGGCTTAATGGAAACATAGTGAAGGGAGAAACAAGGGTTTAAAAGTGAGGAATGAATTTGATCAATGATGACATGGTGACGAATAAGAAGAGCTAGTATCACCATTATATGCCATCACCAGATGGGGACTCAGACAATTACTAAGGAAATCAAGGTTAATCAGGTTATGGCAGAAAGGAATAATAATTTTGAAAAATGAAGGAGTTAAGGGATATACCTTATCAATTGAAGTCGGAAGAAGCATTAGAATCAAAGACGAAGTCACCAAGACTATGGAAAAGACGAAAAGAAACACGATGAGCAAACCAAGTTGTTAATGAAGGTTAGTAACACTTTAAGAATACAAGAGAAACAGATTCATCAAGAGCATTTAGTGGACCATAAGAAACATGTGAATCAAGAATGTTGTGAGTTTCTAGTATAGTGGATGGAGAAGTTACAAATTTCAAAAAAAACGAAAGAAAGACTGAATGACGATAAGGGTCTAGAGGAATCAAAAAAGATATAGTAGTAGGAAAATATCAAGGAGCAGTCGGAAATATTCGTTAAGGACACGACGATGAATTCGATTGAAACGGGAGAATGTAATAACCCCAAATAAAACTTAAGACGCATATAAAGAAAAAGAATAGCAAAGGGAAGATGGTTGAGTTCACCATGATCGGAATCAGTTTTAGTATGTTAGGATTAAGTTTCAGCTCATACAAACCAAGAAACAGCGATCAAATCACATGAAGTTTTGGAAGCAGCTCAATGACTTAGCAGGATGTTTGCCAAGATGCTTGCTTACTTAACCAACCAAGTTATTCGATGAATAAGTTACTCGTAATTTCACATATTTCAGAAGCTTCTCATACTCAGAAACTTTTTTTTTAGATAGAATCTTCGTAAAATTACGTGGGTCGGAAAACGCTCGCGGTTCGGCTTAATTTATTCTAGAATTCACAAGAAGTTAATTCTAAGTTTTAGGGTAGGAATGACCTTAGAAAAAAAAATAGAACCAGAATGGTCAGAAGAAACTAAGTTTGGTCAAAAACAATATATTTTCGGTTGTTTGTAAAGGACCACATGACCCCTAGATTTGAACCCGCAACATTCAGAACAGACTGAAGTGTGTTCAATTGTGGTGCATCCTGAAGTAATTGTACAACTTCTTGCGGCTATACAACTGCTTTCGGTAAGTGACCATGACTCATGTTACGATCTGGAAGAAGCTTGCTTCCCTCCGCGCCACCTCATGTTTGCTTAACCTCCTCTTCCCATCTATAATTACCCACCCCCCTCCCCCACCCCTTTGGTTTTTTTCATCCCAAAACTTTATGAAGACCTCCAGAGCTCGAGTCTAAAGGTAAGCCTAAAACCCCTAACTTTAATTTATAGTAAATAATTAGCTTAGGACTAAGTATTTTTTCGGAGTTATAAACATCGAGAATCTAGTTTTTTTAGGAATAATTCGATAGAAGTTTCAAATTGTGCCAGCTGTGAGATAAGAGCACACTAAGACAAAACTAACCATTGAAACACCCATATGAGTCTTGGTTATAGGATTGTGTATTTGTGCGATTAGCACCTGCAAAACGAGAGTATTTCTTGTTGCATGTTTATTGCTTGATGGTTTATTGCTTGTTTGTTTACTGGATACTTGGTTGTTTGTTTGATGCATTACTGTGAGGTTATTAGTTGATGATATGATGTTATGATGCATGTATTTTGAGAGATATTGGGTTATATCATTCGAGCTTCGACTCTGAGGTATAACATGTTTGCAATGTATGCAGGATTGCGAAATATCTTTAGAGCTTCTGCTTGGATGGTGTAAAATTTATGTGGAGGTATTGTAACGGGTTTGTTGTTCAGGAACCTGTGAGGAATGGAAGGGTTCCTCGTGTAGGTGACCCAAATGGCCATGGACTCCCCTTAGGGAGTGATTTATGCGGTTCAACACTCGAGGAAAAATATTGTGATAGTCACTAGTATTCTCTTATTGGTGATCTGGATGAGACTTGTTCTCTGGCCAGACAGTAAGCGCTAGCCGGGATGATCACTCAGATGCATTCAACACGACAGTGTAGAAGTGATTACTTGATTTTTGGGCCATTAAGACTTCATGTCTTTAGTCTGAGATTGGTAATCGCAGAGGGGATTATTGGTGGCAAGAGGCAAGCCTAGACGATCTATAGAGATCTAACCACCCATGAAGGGTGGATGCTTGGATTACTTGATTTTTTGTTTACTGCTATGCATATTTCTTGACATACTTGATTGTTTGATTGATTAATTGCTTGATTTTTTGATTGATTGATGCATATTGGGGGGATGATTTATTCTTTAGGGAACCTGACTAACTGAGCAAATTATTTGCTCCTTAGACTCTCTGCTTTGTAGGTAACCATTAGAAGGGTACTTGTACGGGTGAAAGGAACACAAGGTGTTGGTGTAGTTTATAAACCTCTCTGTAAACTTAGTACGACTTTGTTATGTATTAATGATTTGAAGCTTCTTAGTATTTATACATGCCTTTAGTAAAATTTGTAATTAATTTATAATAAATTTTAAGTTGATTATGAAATTCACGGATTCCATATGATACTAGTCCTAGTTCGGGAAGAACCAACTGCGAGTTCAAGCTCGGGTTACAAAGCTTTGACTTGGGTCCGTTAGGATACAAATTCTCGGATGTTTGACCTAAAGGTTTTGGATGTGTTCTAAGAACCTTGGACTGAATTTCTCGGTGCGTAGTTATATCATGTTTTTGTTTGCACGGCAGATTCATTGACTTGGACTTAGTCCTGATCGGGGGTATTATAGGTGAAACCTCATCGATAAGATCAAGCTTAGTTCTCATCTCGATGATGGAGTGAGATCTCACCTCAAACAACAACGAAGCTTAAACCTCATCCAACATGCGATGTTTAATCCTCTCCTAGGTAAGAAATTAACGACCAGGAGACCTTAAGGCATCTCCAATGTAAAACTCTATTTATCCTCTAAAACTAGAGTCACTCGGAAATGAATTGTGTTTTACTCCTATGTATTACTCCAAAATGGAACAATCAATAGAATTTTTTTAAAATTGAGTAACTCCATTTTTTTTACTCCAAGTATAGAGTAATTTCTAATTTATTCCATTTTGGAGTTCAAAATAGAGTGGGTTGGAGAAATTCTCCTAAATCTCCATTTTTGAGTCAATTTTAGAGTTTTTTCGGAGATGCTCTTAACGAGTTGGAACCATGATACCTTGACGACTAGGTGCATTGACGCCCTGACGACTTGATGCCTTGACTCCCTGACACCTTGACGACTTGAAGCCCTGAAGACCTGAAGTTCTGACGATCTTACAGGCTAACGACCTGACGACATGTCGACCTAAAGACCTTAACGACCTGGCGCCATGAGGAATTGAGAGTTGACGACCTGAAGAGCTGACATGAACTCATCTCTCCAATGTGGCGGACTTGAACTCTTCATCTCTCCCAGACGACAGCAAGAACTCTTCATCTCTCCCATGAGACAACCTGAACTATTCAGCTTTCCATGTGACGACTTGAACTTGTCAGCTTTCAACCCACTTCGAGATAAGAAAGAACTACATTTGACTGGATCTCGATAAAGGTACGTAGTTAGTCTTTTCGGAACCACATCTCCTTAAATATTGTTAATTTTACTAGTCGATTTTTGGAACATAAGTTCATTGGACGAAGATTTGGGACTATATTACTTACTGAATATTTGTATTTAACATATAGCTAAGAAAAATTCATCCAAAACATAAACTTAGACAATTTAGCCAACTAGAATTGATATATATGTAATGATAGAGAACTATCAAACTTAGTTTCAAAGTGATTTATACGTTAACAAGTGTACTTATTCATAGTAATCAAAATTTCTAAGATTTTTCATGTAATGTTATAGAACATTGTGAATATTTTAAAAACATTAACTCTCTCTCTCTCTCCTCTCCATGTTCTCTCATCTCTTTCGTTTACGGGGATGTGTGAGAGAGATAATTGTTTGCTTCTTTCGTCAGATTTCTTTGTGGCGATGATGGTCTTTCGATCTCCTTATGTCGGATCTATGTCTTTTGTCTACCTTCGTCGGTTTTCGGGTGACTTGCTCTTCCACTTAGGCAGATGTAACTTTCGATTCATTATGGATCGACTTTTTTTTGTATCTTCGATCTTTCGATTTTTCAATCTTAGTTATATTAAGTGAAATTGGTTTTGATTTGAAGAAAGTTTCAATCCGTTTAGGATTTGAACTTTTGATGTGTCTTTGATCCCAAATCAGAAATTCATTTTGTTTAATCTATAGATTTAATTGATTTGGTGTTGTCAATCTTCTGAAAGCCCTCTGCACCTTTATTATTATCATTTTCACTATTTTCTGGCGAATTTCTCTTTGCGTGTAGGTGGTAATACCTCGCTTTCCTCGTTCGTCATGATCCCTAGTGCGACGAACAAATAGTCTTCGAGTGAAATATGGAAGATAGGAGTGATTTCTCCTAGGATGGAAGATGAAACCATAGAAAGGGATGGAGAAGGTTCTGGCAGAGGATGGGCTAAAGTATCAACTTACTCCAAAGAAGAAGCCAAAAATTACCGGAGAAACAAGCTTTTTTGGAGCTTCACGGTTGTCGGATTTTCTGGTAAAGAGGTGGAAGGAACACGTTGAAGATAATACGTGATCAAAGTTGAAACACGTGTCCTCCAAAATGATAAATTGGCAAAGAGGATAAGCATCATTTTAATATTCGGCCCTAAAAGGCCCAAACCCCCCAAACCACCTAAACAGAAATCCGAAACCACCCAACCTGAGACTGCTAACCCACCCGACGACCCAAGACCCGACCCGAACCCCCTTTTAAACTCTCTCTCTCTCTCTCGACCTAACCCTAGAAGCATCAAAAAAAAGAATCGAGAGAGAGGAGGTGAAGAGCTGAGTCGCCGAGGAGGAGAGAGAGAGAGAGAGAGAGAGAGAGAGAGAGAGGAGTCACCGGCGAGGAAGAGAAGAGAGAGGAGAAGAAGAAGTGATGGTGGTGGTGGTGTCGAGAGTTAGGGGAGGAGGAGAGAGAGGAGAGGAAGTCGTGGGAACGGAGAGACCATGGAAGGTGGTGATCGCAGAGGAGAAAGAGGGAGAAGCCGTTGTGAGGAGTGAGGCAAAGCTGAGGGAGGTAGGAGCAATCGAAGGAGGAGGCGAAGCCGAGAGAGAAGAGGGGAGATAAATAGAGTGGGAGGGGGATCGGAGGAGTTGGAGCGACGGATCAGGGTAGTTGTCCCGGAGGAGATAAGAGCGGAGATCGTGGAAGGAGTGATCAGAGTGGAGGAGAGAGAGAGAGCAATGGAGGAGGAGGAGGGAGTTTCGGTCGAGAGGAGAGGAACATCGGAGGAGGTGATCAGCGGCCACGGGGAGAGAACAGAGGCGAAGGCGACGTCGGAGACGTCTGAGGAGGTGGAAAACGGTGCCGAAGAGGGTGAGTTGAAGATGTTGGAGGCAAAAACCCTAGGCGCCAAGGGTTACTTGCTGCGCAAGTCAGCTCATGGTGGAGCAATAAGGATTCTGAGTTTCTTGGAGAAGAAGGAAACCGCATAAACCGAACCGGGTGTCGAACCAGAGAAAACCGGAGGAGTGAACAAAACCGGGGAGATAATCGGATCAGAGAACCAAACCGGATAGGCTAAACCAGAAGATGGAGCTGCAATATTCTGCGGATCTACCATGCATCAATGTTGGGAAGGCGGCGTAGCGGACTCCAGGAAAAGGTCCAGAGACGAAGAAGAAGCGGGAGAAGGAGAGGCGATGAGAGCGAAGAAGACAATGGTGGAGCCGGGCACAGTGCGAGGGATTGTTCTCAAGAAGGTGGAGGGAGTTATCCACAGCACAGAGGCCACTGGAGAAGATCTTATCAGAGCTGCTAAGAGAGGGAAGGCGCTTGCTTCAAGTGCGGTGAATCTTGACACATGGCGAGAGAGTGTCCACAAGGCGGAGTCTTCAGGATCCAGTGCAGGCGAAGAATACCGGAACCCGGAAGACGCAGTTCAGGAGCGGGCAGCGGTCTCGGAAAGGAGGCAGTTTTGGGCTCTAGCTCGGAGAGACTGGCTGGAAGAAATAGGGCCATCTCGCACCGGAAGTGAAGTGATGGGGTTGACAGGTTGAGCTGGAGACTCGATGGAAGCTCAAGAGCCTTCCACCTCGGGTTCATCTTCTTCCGAGGGAGGATCTGCTAGGGGTAATCAAGGGGAGGTTTTGATTCAGGTGAGAAGGAGGTCGACAAGGGATCATGCCGGGGAAAACAGAACGTTGCTGAGGATTCAAATGAAGTCCCGGTGATGGGCGTGGAGGTTGTTGACCACGGCAGCTATCAGACGATCAGGCCAAGGTGAGGGAGTTCTCGGTTTCGTTGATCTCGGTATTCGTTTAACTTTGTTAGTCTAGGGTTAATCCGACCAGTGTTGGGCTATAAGCGCGATTGTTTAATTGGGTCGCTAAGTCGAGCCTAGGATAGAACCTGTGTGAGAACGTAAGTCCTAAAAATGACTAGGGTTAAATTTGGCATTGTTTAAGAATTGCAAAAGATGATATTAGGTCTAGATTAAACCGGTGATGTGATTCTCTGATGGATAGTCGTTTATCCAGTTTACGGGTGTGATGCACCCCGCCCTAGGGCTCATAACCCTAGGAGAATCGAGAGGTGAGAAGTAGGATCTTCGCGCCGGGCCAGGCGGAAGTAATCTGGAGAGGAGGTGGCCATATGGCAGTGCCCTACGTCCAGGGGGATCCGGACGAGAGGGTAGCTGACCAATGGACCTCAACAACTGGGTTGTGTGGAAAGTTGTGGACCTTGGCGAGGGTACCCGGAGGACCGAACCAAGTTGACCAGTAGCTCGCGGGGCAGCAGGGCCAGGCAGTATTACAGGTTGCTCTCTGTGAACTATCCCGGAGTGAACCACGAGGCAGCAGGATCAGGCAGTGTTACAGGCTGCTCTCTGTGAAGTGTCTCGGAGGGAACCGTGGGGCAGCAGGGCCAGGCAATTTTACAAGCTGCTCTCTATGAACTGTTCCGGGGGAAAAGAACCACGGATGTCAGGGTCAGGCAGTGTTACAGGCTGCTCTCTGAGACTAAGCCGGAAGGCCACAGCGCAACAGGGTCAGGCAATGTTACAGGCTGCTCTCTGTAAACTATCCCAGGCGGGTTCTGTGTTAGGGCATGGGGTTTATGCCATGATTGTAGGATGCACTAGGACAAAGAAAATTGTTTGCGAAAGTTTTAAAAAAGGTGTCTAGTAAGCTAGGGCTGTTTTCGAAAAGAATCTCATTTGTTAGTTGCTTGCCAAGCACAGTACGTGCATTCTGTGGGGGTTTAGGATTAGGTCTGGACTTTCAGGGTTAGCCGGGTAGCGGGTGAGGCGGAGTCGGGTCCGTCCTCACTGAGTGGCTTGTTTGAAAAGTCACTCATCCCTCTCTTTTCCTTCTCTTCCCTTTTTGTGTTTATGCAGGTCGCAATTAGAAGCGAAATTATTGACCGGTTGGTGAAGGTTGCTCCGGTTTTGGCGGTATCATTTGGAGCATTCCGGTTCTCTCGGGTCGGGGTCGTTACAATCATTTTCTTCGTTCCAAACCACACATGTGGACAATAAAATTGTAACATCCCGAAACCCGGTTCGGGTCAAGCCGTTGGGATCGATTTAGGAGAAATGGAAACCCTAGGGCAAACCTTGTCTCTCTCCCCCTATTTAAACCCGCAACCACCTCGAGAAACGCACCATCCCGAATCTCGTAGCGAATCTCTGCCAAGTTTTCGCAAAAACCCGAGAACCGAACCACCCGAGCCTTCGTCGAGTCACCACCACCAAGCCGCCGTCGATCCGAGCCGCACGAACCCTCCGTCGACCGTCCCCAGCCGCTATTCATCGCCGCAAGCCTCGGGAATCGCGTCGCCGTCTCGCCAGCCGTCGGTCTCCACTAATCGAGAGCCGCCTTCGCTTCTCCGAGCCACTAGCCACCGTCGATCCCTCCTTGAGTCTCCCAGCCGCTAACCGCAACCTCCGATCCGCCAAACCCGCGCCGCGAAACCAACCCGAGCCGATCCGAGCCTCTCTCGATCATCTCCAACGAAATTCGAGCCACAGCGAGATCTCCCGAGCCGCGCCTTCGCCGATCAGCCCGCGCCATGAACCTGAGCCGTCGTGCCCGTGAGCCCGCGACTCTACCGCAGCGTTTCCGGCGTTTGTGAGGTAGTTCCGCATTCTGAAATCCCGTTATTTCTTTTTCCGCGTTTCCACAGTCGTTTCCGTAGGATTTAGATCGCTCCCGTAGTTTTTCCCGTGCTCGGTTTTAGGAGTTTCCATTTATGGAAACTTTCCACTTTTGGCAAGTTCCCAACTTGGAAGGTTTCTATTTTTGGAAAGTTTCCTTTTCAGGAAAGTTTCTATTTTGGGCAGGTTTCCTGATTTAGAAAGTTTATGTTTTTAGAAAGTTTCCATTTATGGCAGGTTTCCATAAATGGAAAGTTCCCTTTTTAGGCAGGTTTCGGATTTAAGGTCTAATCCGAATTCCTTTTGGTTTAGGTCCAGAAGTTCAGTAGCTGTTCCGAAAGTCATACGCGCCCAGTCTCCGCGTCTGCAGTTGCCAAGGTGAGGCGCTATTCCCGTAGCTATTCCCCCGTAGAACTGCCTTAGGATGTTTTCATTGTTAGCATAGGGTTAACACATCTTGCTTGCTAGTCTTGTTTGAGAGTCGAGTCAGTCTTCTTGATGATTGGAATGTAGGTCTAAGAAATTGAATTAGTTTTTAGGACGTGATGATCTGAGATTGGAAATGTGATGATGTGGATGTTTTCGCCCCCGGAGAAGTGAAAGAAATTCTTGAGTCCACACAAAACGGAGAGTTGGAGAGTGAGATAGCCGGTCACTGTGGTGGTTGCTGGCAGGTTAAAGCGTTTTGGAGAAAACCGGGGGTTTTGTCTAGGACATCTTTGTATGTCATGTTTGATTGTGACACAATAGGTGTTTGTTTGGTGCTAATTCTATGTTATCCGTGAATGCATGTTAAGTCTGTTCCGTGGTGTTGCGTGTCTAGCAATTTCATGTCTCACTGGGTGATTCCCCTGTCACTCACCCTCTCTTTCCCTCGTCCCTCCCCCTTTTTTGTCCCTGCAGGTGAGTATGACAAGCAGCTGGACGGATGATGAAGGAATTGTGTTGTTCGTTTTCGGGACCGGATTTTCCTTAAATTGTTTTTCTATGGTTTTAACTTGGTTTTAGTTCTTTTAGACTTGTTTATGTTTTCTTTTCGATGGGTGAGAAGACTCTATTCACGTATGGAGCTCTGCCTAGCAATAAAATGGATTTATCTTTGCGTTGGATAATTAGACTCGTGTTTTGGAATAAAATTTTGTTAGAATTGCTCTGGGAGATTGTTTGTGAAGTTGGAGTTAGATAGGGAAGATAACAGATCCAGGAGGGACCTTGGCCAGATGAATCGGGATGTTACAAAAATATTTTATTTATGCTTTGTTATTAGGTCTCTGTTGTAAATGTTAAAGCTCGATATCATGTATGTGCCCATAAGCTTGCTAATAAAACGAGATTTGGCCGGCAAAAAAAATAACATTGTGAAATGGAAGAACTATTCAATGCTTATCGTGGATTGTCCCGTAGTAAACTAGTTGATCACAGACTATATAATTAATTTAAGAATATTTGGTTTAGTGGTACAGTTTTCGTCTTGGGTGCCAGAGACCTCAAGTTCAATTTTCGGAATGAACTTGTTTTTATACTACTTTGTCAGAGGTATTTTCGTCAAATGACAAACACTTCCGTTTTTTGTTTTATAAAATTGGAGTTTTATTAACCAAAATAGTTTTGCAAATTGGACAATACAACCATTTAATTACATACATTTTTTCGAATAATTACATACATTTAGGATATTGTTCTTACATATTTTGCTAAGAGTCAGCGTGCTATGGTTGTCCTTGAGGTTGATGTGCTGCATATCATATGCATGAAACTGATATTGCTATTACCATTCACAAGCGTAAAAATGTCGTTGAACAAGAAAAAAATCCAAAAAAGATCAATTGTTAAATCAGATTTAACTAAATAAATTAGTTCAAAACTTTAGTAATTTTGATTAGTTAATAAATTAATGTGTCAGATGTCTTAATAAATAATTTTAAATTTTAAAAACTGCATTTATATGCAGTAATAAATAATTTTAATCTTTAATAAACTAATAAATATATCAATGCGTTATATCTGGAGTTTTCTAATTATTTGTAAAATTTTCAAATAAGAAGGACTAAAGTAACATATATAGTCTTTTCAGTCTTTTTAATTATTTTTGTTAATTTGAAAACTAATTTATTTATTAAATTATTAAACTAACGAAAATTATTGAATTTCAACACCAATTTATTGATTGAAAATTAGGGGGTTGATTGTTTAGGACTTTTACTTTACATTTTAACTGTTAAATTTTATTTTAAAATTTTGGTTGTTACTTTAAAAGCTGTGAATTTAAAAAAAATAAAAAGTCATGTATTGTGGACATTTAAAAAATTCAAAGCGTAAAAGAGAATTAGAAGAATTGTAGGATAATTAAAACATGATTGACAAAATTTTAACTTTAAAAACTTTTATTTGTATTAAAATCTATAAAGTTTTAAAAGTCATGAAACCAATCACCTCTTGGTGATATAACTAAAAAATAATTAAATAAGAATTTTTTTTCTCCATAAAAAATATTGTCTCTCTCCTTTAAGGAAAAGTAAAAAAAAATTTTGGTTTCATCTCCATTGTCTTACAGCAGGTGAGAGAAAATTTTAATTTTTTTTTTCTTTTTTCTCTCTTTTTCTTTCACCCAAAAAGTTTATAGCTATTTTTGTACGATAAAAAAATGTCCAACAAAAGTTCAAATTAAAAAAAGTTATAAATTTTTTCTTTAATCCATCATAATTTGAATTTAATATATAATTTAAAATAAAGATAATAATATGTTATAAGTTACAGAATAGTTAATAACAATATAATTTGTCATAGGCAAATGCATAAAGTTCAAGTAAATAGTAACCTTTGGGTTGGGTTTAGATTTTATGGTTTAATGTTTGGGTTTAGAATTTAAGTTTTAGGGTTTAGAGTTTATGGTATAAGGTTTGGATTTAGAGTTTAATGATTAGGATTCAGAGAATATGGTATAAAATTTCGGTTTAGAGTTTAGGGTTTAGCGTTTAGAGTTTATGTCCTAAAGTTTGAGATTAAAGTTTTTTTTTTGACAACCGCACAATAATCAATTGTTATCCTCCAAACTGGTTAGCCAGTTCGGGGAAACAGAGTCTACAAAAATATAATCGCAATTTAAAAGACGAGAGCCGCTAGCCAAACGATCTGCTCGTGTATTCTCCGTGCGCGAAATGCGAGTCAATGAGAAGTCTTGTAACTGGCCCCGAAGAAACTGATAATCATGAAGTTTTGTATGAAAGGTTGGTCATTCATCCGGATGGTGTATCATGCTGGTAAGCTGATTAAAGTTTAAAGTTTAGCGTTTAAAGTTTAAGGGTTTGGTTTGTTGTTGTTAGAATTCAACAGAATGTCTATAAAAAATAGTACTTTGTTTTATATTATATGTCATATTGTCTTCAAAATTTGTATGTTATAATGTATATACATTTCAATTAATATATGTTAATGGAAATTATAACTATGTTCACATAGCATTAATATTTTCTAACTTATGTTTCTAATTTTTTTCACCCTTCAAATACCAAAATTTGGTGTTTTAATTTTTTTTTTCTTACTCATTTCCTTCCCTATGAATTTAGATTTGCACAGTTCTTGCTATGGTATTTGTATAATGCATTCCAAATAATTACATCCTCTGTAAAGGTTCATGTGTAGAAACCCTAATTTTCTATTCAATTAATATTTGATGTTTTTATGTTCAATATACATAAATAGAACGTTTACAAAAATAGTAATACTATTTTAAAATGTACGGTTTTCCGATGCTATTAAAAAATATATTGACCATGTTCGGCAGCTTATCGCCATCGACATCCATAAGCAACCAAAAAATACCTTCTAATTTGTAGCTTTCGTTTTTGAGTTGATGATGCGTCTTGTCCGGCTACTTCCCGCGGATGATTCCAGAGACGCCCAAAATTATAGTGATTCCAAAAATTATTGCAGCGGCATCTTAAGTATATATAAAATCAAAGTTGGTCACAAACGTCTCCAAAATTTTCCTTATATTATGAATCACAATTAAATAATTCAACCCCTATTATTTATTAATCTCACTTATGTTAAGTCATACCAATATAATTGTTTTATCGGATTATAAGTTCTATTATTTCATCGGATTATAAATTCAACTTTTGCATTTAGTTTCATATTAGAAGCACGTACCAGCAAAAATAGAACGTCTACAGAAATAGTAGTATTATTTTAACAGCATATAATGTTTCAATCATATTTAAAATATATATATAGACTCTTTTTGGCAGTTTATCCGCCAGCGACAGCCATGAGCGACCAAAAAACTTCTTCTCACTCGTCGTCTTTGTGTTTTGAGATGCTGACGCGTCTTGTCGCAGCTAGCTCGTGCGGGTGATTCCGGAGAAGTCAAAAAGTTTAACGATTCCAAAAACTATTACAACAGAAACTTAACATCCACTGTTGTATATATACAGAATCAAAGTTGGTTACCAATGTCTCCAAAATGGATTTGATTGTTTGTCGGTCATTAGTGTCACTAACAAAAAGCTGCTGAAGATGGCCATATTCGTTTCGTAAAATTCAAAAATTTACTTATTCAAAAAAAAAATCTACATTTTTTCTCTATTTACACTTTTTTAAACATTTTTTTAAATTTTAAAAATTATTTTAAATAGTATGAGGATGAAGTGAAAAGAGAGAGAAAACTTAGAAGAAGAAAAAATTTGATCTCTGGTCAAGGGAGGAGAGAATGGAAAAAAAGTGTAAAAAATAACATAGAAATTTAATTATTTAAATAGTTATCTTAGTTATTTAAATATTCTATTTTTTATTTATATCACTAATTCATCTTTTATTTTTTAGTTCTTAACTTAATCTTGTAATTAAATTAATTTATAGAATTGTTAAACTATTATTTTTTTGACACAAAAAAGCTATTCTATTACTCAAACTTGAGGTGGTGCAACAAGCCACACCGGAATAGAACAACCCACAAACGAAAAATAGCAAAATGAAGTCTAGCTAAACGAGCTAAGAGATCTACTTTTGAATTCAATACTCATGGAATAAAAGATAACTTGAAAATCGGGAAATTTGCCTTCACTCTCTCAAACTCATGAGGCTATGTCGCAAATTTTGGCCAGTTAGTGGGATTCGCTATTATATCAATAACATCTCGACTATCAGTGCCAAACTCTTGTATCGCAAAATGAGTCGTCATGCTCTGCATCGCCCAGATCAAAGCTTCAATCTCTGAGTAGAGAGACGACATCCTTCGAACCTGATTACGAGAACCAAGTAGGGTATAGTCACTGTTGGCGCCAAATAAAGACCATCCCAAACCACTATGGATATTTGAGAGCTTCCAGGAACTATCCACTAGACAAACATTACGCAAACATATGGTTTGCGTCTCTGTCTCCCGCGTTTCCAAAGTACTCTGCGACTGGCTCTCATGAGCTGCCCCCCCCCCCATGCTTGCCATTCCAAGATGGCATGGATAACAATGTCTGGAGCATCTCTCGTAATTCCCTTGAAAAATTTCTCGTTATGTGTCTTCCAGATGAACCAAAGGATCCAGGGATAGGACACATGTTCTTCCATACACTCACCATCCTGTCTCTAGAAAAAGTAAGCCATATTGCTATAGACACTGGATGTTGGAAATTCCCCTGGCGCCAGCATGGAGGGGACTAAAGCCCAGACTTGAAGAGCAGAATGACGCTCGAGAAAAGCATGAAAGACCGATTCCTTCGCAGCCCCGCAGCGCGGACAAAGGTTCGCACAATTTATTTCTCGGCTCACTAAGTTGTGAGTCACAACCAGGTAGTCGGACAATATCTGCCACAAAAGATGACGAATCTTATGCGGAGCATCAACCTTCCACACATGACTCTTCAGGGCATAAAGACTTGGTTCCTCGTATCCCACCCCCTCTGTGGTTAATCCCGCGCAACCTAGTAGACAGACCGGACTGTATACTGATCTGATTTAGTAAACTGCCAACAGAAATCATCCACATGGAATGATTGTGCTATAGGTAAGTTCCTGATAATGGGAATGTCTTATGACACCATAAACTATTCTAATTTCTGGAGGTCCCATTGCGTAGCATCCCGATCAATAAAATCTTTGGCAACCATCAACGGATGTGCCACGGGGACTCTTGTCCTTGCTGGTCTAGGAGGTCGCGTCGGGATCCAAGGATCCTCCCACACTCGGGTAGTAAGACCAGAGAAAATCTTCTTCCGAAGGCCATGGAGAAGCAGAGGCTTGGATGCCAGAATGCTCCTCCACCCGTAAGAAGGATTGTCCGCATCAGGGGCTCGTAACAGAGTAGAATGCTTATAGTACCACCCTCGGAGAACCCTCGTTAAGAGTGAATGCAGAAATCAAATGAGATGCCATAGCTGTTTAGCCAAAAGAGCCAGATTAAATTCGTGTAGAGTATTGAACCCTAACCCCCCGCCCCCTTCCGCCTTCAGGGCACATAATTTATTCCAAGTTACCCAATGAATACCCCTACGAGGGGGATCAGAACTCCACCAGTACTTTGGTATCGCACTCGTTATCTGGTCCCAAGTATCAAGGGGAGAAGAAAGCTGGACATGACGTACGTCGGTAAGGCTAACGCAACCGCTTTAATTAGGATCTCCTTACCTCCCTAATGCAGGCAAAGACCTTACATTTAGATCCACTTAAATCCTCTGGAATACCTGAGTAGGTACCTAATCCTCCTTCATTTTGGATACTCAGGATGGTCTTCACATTCCGTCTGACATCCTCAGATACCTTTTTGCCAAACATAATCGAAGACTTATCCAGGTTAACACACTGACCCGATGCTTTGCCATTTAACTCTAAGATCCTCATTATCTCCAAACATTTTTGGGCCTCCGCCTTACGAAAAAGAGATTGTCGTCTGCAAATAGAAAGTGGGACACTGGAGGACTAGCTCGTGCTACTCTCATTCTGGTTATGCGTCATTGCCACTATGTCTCTTTTAGAAGGCAAATGAGCACTTACGTATACATTATGAAGATAAAAGGAGACAAAGGGACTCCTTTTCGTAACCCTCTCGCGGGCTCCATGTGGCCACGAGGCTGACCATTGATCAAGACTCGGTAAGATACTGATCTAACGCATAACATGATCCACCCTATCCATTTCTGCGCAAACCCTATCTTTCGCATCATTGCCTCTACGAAATCCCATTTCACTCGATCATAGGCTTTACTCATATCCCATTTGATAGTCATGCGCTTATGTTTCCCTATGGGGTTTGTCCATAAACCGTGAAACATCTTTTGAGCTACCAAAATATTATCAGTGATCAATCGCCCAGCGACGAAGGCCGACTGGGTCTCAGATATAATATGGGGTAAAAATATCTTCAACCTTTGACATAGCAGTTTCAAAATTATCTTGTAGCACACGTTACAAAGACTTATAGGGCGAAACTCTTTCATCACTAAAGGCAAATCCTTTTTAGGAATGAGAAAAATGTTCGTTTCATTTAAACGAGGCACAATGGTACCATCCGTCATGAATCTATTGACCGTAAGGATCACATCTTGCTTCACTATGTTCCAGAAGTGTTGATAAAAGAGAGCAGTCATTCCGTCTGGGCCCGAGGCTTTTTCAGGATGCATGGAAAATAGTGCTTTTCGGATTTCCCCTTATGTCACTGGCCTCGTTAGTTCCTCATTCATTGCTGGAGTGATCTTACTCGGGATGAAACTCAAAACCTCATCAATAGCTAACAATCCAGAATTCTAAAACAATTCACGAAAATACCTTGTGGCAACGGCCACAATTCCGTCCTCTTGCTCGACCAAATCCCCTTCCTCATTCTTGAGGCGTACAATCCTATTACGCGTCAGTCGTTGTTTTGTTGTCGTATGAAAATAACTCGTATTTTTGTCCCTTTCGCGAAGCCACAGAGCCCTACTCTTTTGCCGCCAGAAAACCTCCTCCTCCTTCAGAGCATCATGAAGCTCTGCCATAGCTGATACTAGTTCCTCAGGAGTGGCACTATCTGACACATGGAGGCTATCAACTCTATCTTTAAGCTCCTCCAGACTTTACTCCACCGCTATCCGATCATTCTTACTCCAAGAAACAATGGTTTTCCTGCATGCACTAATTTTTGATCGTATATCCATACCCGGAGGCATCCAACCCCAGCTATTTTTAACAAAGTCATCAAAACCCTCCTTTTTAAGTAGACGCTTATCAAAACGAAAAACCTTTCGCAACTGTAGCGGCCTAGCAAGGATATTAGAGAGGACTGGTATGTGATCTGAACCCCACATCCTAAGGTATTGAACATTAGAATGTGGAAATCTCTCATGCCAATCTGCATTACCTAGAGCTCAGTCTAAGAAACATCGCACACGAGTACGATTATTCCCTCTATTCCCAAGCCAGAACATATGGTTCTCAGTGTAAGGAAATTATATCATTCTGCAATCTTGAATCATTTGATGGAAGGGGACAAAAGAAGATTCAGGGTGAATTCTTCCACCTTGTTTTTCAGCGTTACTAATTATTTCATTAAAATCTTCAATCATGAACCAAGGTCCACTGCGCTTAAGCAAAATATTTGCCAATCTCTCCCAAACTAACTCGCGACGATCTTGGACAGGATCACCATAAACAAAAGTAATGAATACTTTAACACCATCAAAATTCACTTCAACATCCAACATACGGTTGTCCGAAAACAAAATAACAATATTAAAATTATTCAAAATAAATAAAGCTAAATCACTGCTCAAGCCAATGGGCTCAATGGTCTCTAAACGGTCGTATCCCAACTTCGGTTGTTGATCAAGTAGCACCCCTCTTCTGTTCTTTGTCTCTGGTAGGAGTAATAAACAGGACGATACTTTGTGTGTATGTCCTCTAGGCATCGAACTGTGAGGTCATTCCCAATCTCTCGACAGTTTCAACCCAAGATCCTCATCTATGACGACTGGGAGGATTCTGGGACCCCACCCAACCTGATTTTTCAGAAGAAACATGTCACTGGTCATTTCCAATATTTTTACTCAAAGGGAACAAGCTTTGAGAAATTCGAGTCTTTCTAGAGCTCGATTTAGCAATGGCTGGTTTTCGTTTCTTTGGAGATCCCCTACGGAGGATCCGTTCTCTCTTGCCATGAATTGCTAAGAGAACTTTGTTTTGAGGAGGTCTAGCCGGAGAGTTATTTCGCTTTTGTTTTTTCAATACAGTCTTCTCTCTCATCTTTTCTCCCACATTCTCCACTTTTATAGTTGTCCTCTTCCACGTTAATAGATAATTACACCACTATTGAACTATTAACCAAATTCTTTTAATTTTCTTTATCTTTTTCAGCTTGTGCCCAATCTTCTCCCAATAAATCATCATCTGCATCTACAGCTTTTTCTCCCACTAAATTAACAATCTCTTTATTCAAAGTAATTGTATTTTTCTTTAGTTCTACACGAGAATCCCTCTGGCCAGAGGTGTGACAATGGTCACTCATAATAGGAGAAACACGTTCAGAGTGTCGAACCGATTTTGAGGCACCCGACTCATCATAGGCTTCCGTATGATGCAAGTTAAGTGGAACAAGCCTCTCAGTTTTAACATATTCCCACCGAGAGTCATGTGAGATTCTCTCGTCCCGATCCCGCTCATCCCGTGGCGAACGATGGTCCGCGTTGTCATGTGATCTTCTCTCGTCACGATATCGGTTATCCCACCGCGGACGATGTCCGGAACACGCTGACAATCACCATAGCGCCTATCTGACTCGTAAGACCTTTGACGATCAGATCCAACCTGAGAACCGGACCGAACATCTCCATTATTCTTTTGTATCTTCCTCCATTCCGGGTAATCATACCTCTGCCCTATCATAGCTTCTTCGCCCATGGCTAGAACTTCAGCCGTAAGAGGCTCGCAAATCCCATTGACGTCTCTGACCATTAGCCAAACTCTCGCCATGTTTCCTAACTGATGGATCATCAAAAGCTTCATAACCACGTTTAGTTCCTCTGTTCTCAATACCCACAACTACATCATGACAGTTGTGTGAAGAGAACCATTGGCTTTGCGATGTATCTCTGCCCATGTGGGTAGAGCTAGTCTCCAAGTGCGATTAGAGACGAGAAAATACTCTTGGTTTAGTCTCTGTTTTTTCTTCTTCAGTGACCCGATATTGAGCTAAAACCTTCTTCCCACACTGATTTTTTTCGTGTGACATAAGGCCACAACAAGAACAGAACTTAAACAAGCGATCATATTGGATCTTAATGGTCACCATTCCACCTTTGATATTGATTAGCTTTCAAGTAAACTTTGGAGGTTTTCGGTTGTCCACTGTGACTTTGAGACGAGCATCTATCTCGTTGACTTCATGAACAAACCCAAGCTTTCCACCAATACTTGACATTGTCTCTTTTGACCAAAACTGAATTGGTATCCCTGCGAGTTCAATCCAAAAGGTCATCTCCCATGGGTAGTCATCGTGAACCACCGACTCCCACCTTACAAGATTGAACATCCAAAAATTGTAATGGAAGGGTCCCTCCTCAAGCACTGAATTTAGATCAGCTTCTGAGTTGAAATTGAAAATGAAACAACCATTCCCTAGATTGCTCGTCGTTATCCTCCCATTCATTCCCCACTTTTGAGACATGTGAGCTATCAACTTATCAACGTCTTGCTTCTTAGGATTTAAAACCCGGCCGATGAGAGTTAATCCATACTCCTTAATGAGCTTCGTTGTGCCCTAAGGAGGGATCAAAATCGGCTCATCATCATCTTCAAGAATCAAAGCTCGCTTCCCTCTGCTCTTCTCCATTACGATGACACTTCAGACAGAGGCAGAAAAACCAGAGTCGAACAGAGCAGATGTGATAAACAGATCACAAAATTGTGGCTTGTTGAAGAAAGAAGTCGTATATCCCCAAAGAGAGATCTGATAATCATCGTGTGAAATAAAATCTAGCCGCCGCCGAAATCGAGAACTGCCGCAAACTAGAAGCCTTCGCAAACCTAGAACCAATTCCCCCGTTGATCACCTCCTAAGGGAGAAAACCACGAGATCGTGAAACCACAATCCAAATCTCTCAAGTGAGAGATCTCCGGATCCCAAGAGTAACGACTTTCGGATCGTCGAAAAATCACAGAGACTCTCCCAAAGCTCCAAACGCCACCGGTGTCGTCAAATCGCCTTTAAATTTTCGGTTGCGCCACCTCCTTTATGATATTCTTTGGCTTTAGAATTGTTAAACTATTTACATATATAATATATCGATGTATGAGTAAACTATATATGATGAAAGCTAACTATATATATAGTTTAACAATTGATTTTTGTTGGACTTTTTTTTTTTTGATTCCATAGTTATTATTTTTAGCCTTTTTCCAGATGGGATCAATAAATGACGGCAAAAAAAAAAGCTCCTTCTCTCTGTTCTCTCTAAAACTTTTATAGAGAGAGGAGCTTCTCAACTCTTCATCGGAAACACTCCGATAACTCTTTTTTTGTAAGAAATCTTCGACATCATGTCGACTCGTGTTCCGATACGACCGGATTTTCCTACCGGGAGTTAGTTCGGTGGCTTTTTGATTTAACTCTTCGGTCTCTTTTTGATGTGTAGCTCAACTCGATCGGAGGAAGTTTTTCTCAATCTAATCTTTCTCTCCGATTAAGTTTTTAAAGCTTTCGATCTCTACAGATCGAATAGTTGCGACAACTCTCTGTGATTTCAATCTTTTGCTTTTTCTCTACATTCTTTATCTAAGTCTATCGTGATTGGAGGGAGTAATTTCATGCCTTGTCAAAGATCTGTCAGTCCTTAGTGGGGCGGAAGTATGATCACCGACTTGAGATTTACCGGGTACGCTTCCCTTAACCGGCGGATGAAGATGGAGAAAGAGGGAGGAAGGCGACAACAGAGATGTTGCTAGGACTGTGTGGAAGAGGGGATTGCGGAGCTCGTCGGAAACAAGCTTATGGCGGCGAGATTACGAAAAAAAAAAAAACCTGTGGCCGCGCCCATGGACGTTGAGGTTTTCTGCCTTTTCTGGAAATTAAGTTTTGTGTCTGACGCGTGGAGAAAAAGAAGCAGAAGAAGGAGACGCGTGGCAACTCACTCCACCAAGCGAGGAAAAGAAAGATTAAAAGGCTTTAGTTTTATGTAACTTTCTTTTTATTTCGTTTGGGCCTCAAAAGTCCATTTTGTAACAAATGTTCCCTGATCCACTTAGCAATGAAAAATCTTTAGTCTACAAGCGCATGTTATCAGACGTAAGCATTTATTTTATTCTCCAAAATACCCCTTATCCTTAACATCAAGTCCTCCATCTTCTTCACTCGTACAATAAAGCAAAGACAGAGAGGGATACAGAAATCCATAAGAAGCTAAAAAGTGTGAAAATGGCATCGACGACTCTTTCCATCACAAACTCAATCTGTTCCTCTTCTCATCCCGCTCTCGCTTCTGCAATTAGCTTCCCTTCTCGACCCGTCGCAATTAAATTCCCGTTTCCCTTTGGCTTCTCTTCTTCTTCTTCCACGATCAGCTACCGTGCAAGTAACCTCCGTCCCATTTCTGCCGTCGAAGCTCCAGAGAAAATAGAGAAGATTGGATCCGAGATCTCCTCCCTTACCCTCGAAGAAGCCCGCATCCTCGTCGACTACCTCCAGGACAAGTTCGGAGTTTCACCACTCTCTCTAGCCCCTGCATCGGCGGCTGTCGCTCCTCCGGCTGATGGTGGTGGTGCGGCGGCTGCAGTGGAGGAGAAGACGGAATTTGATGTTGTGATAAACGAAGTGCCCAGCAATGCGCGAATTGCAGTAATCAAAGCAGTTAGGGCTCTGACTAGCTTGGCCTTGAAGGAGGCGAAGGAGCTCATCGAAGGGTTGCCGAAAAAGTTTAAAGAAGGTGTGACCAAGGACGAAGCAGAAGAAGCCAAAAAGCAGCTCGAGGAAGCTGGTGCTAAGGTTTCAATTGCTTAATGTTTTTACAATCGCAAGTTTTCTTTTATGAATTGTGTTTTTCCCGGAAATTATGAATCTTTCTTTGTGTTGTTAGTATAATCTGCGTTTGGAATTGTTGATTCAGCTTTGAGAAATTATTGAAATTCGAATCAGTCTGGTCTTCCCGACATCCGATTTGGCTGACGACGCATGCTTCACCAATGCACATAACATGTTCGTTGAAATGCGGAACTTAAAAGCTGAAATAAGACCAAACAATGTGAATAATGATTGTGTTTTTTGCTGAGTTTTGGCAATTAGATTTGCATATAAACCTAATATTTTTAATAAACTTGCCTTTCTAAAACCTAATTGTAAACGTCGGGCGAAAACGAGAAGTAGACGAATTGTTTAACATTTTTCTAAATTCGTTTAGAGAAAATTATCTAAATTAACTCCGAAGAAATTGACCTCTTTTCTATTTTGCAAGACAAAACTCATATCAAATTAGAATTTGAAAGACGTATCGAAAGAAGAAGAGTACACACAAAATTTATCAAGTTTGGTCTCCGTTAATAAGGAGACCTATGTCTGGCCGAAGTTTCTCTGGAATCCACTAGATCTTAGCTTAAGGCTCGGACTCTTGTTCTCTCTCTATGTTCTGTTACAAATCTATTTTCTTTCTCTTAGACTCGATACTTAGAGAAAGGGATGAAATGAGACTAAAATACAATCTCTTAAGCCTCATGTGACTTCTTGTGCTATTCACATGAATATAATTAGCTAATTAATCTTTTATTCACTTAGTTAATGTTCTTCTCTATTAAGAGACATTACTACACTTAAGAGATCTACAGAGACTTAGAAGCTATGGACACTAAACCTTCAAAACTCCACGTTGTCCTAGCTTCTCCTTGATCTAGTCTTCAACCCTTGGATTTCAAATTCGGTTAATCATCAAAACCTGCTCATGTGCTGCTATCCCCACAACTCCTCTGTTCCACATTCATAGCATAAGTATTAACTTACATGAGTTTTATGGCTCAGCTTGTTGCTTTTCAGCAACCATATCAGTCTTCTTTACCTCTCAGCAACTCCAACTCTTCCTGAAATTTGTTGACTGGTAAATTCTTTGTAAAAGCATCTGCTGGATTGTAGGCTGTCGCTATCTTACTCATTTGAAGTACTCCTTCACTTATTAATTCTCTAACAAAGTGCAACTTCCCCGCCATGTGTTTTGTCCTTTCGTGAAACACATCATTTTTCGCCAATGTTATGACACTTTGTGAGTCACAGTGTATAGTCATTGTATCTTGTTTCACCTCAAGTTCATTAGCCAATCCCTTCAGCCACACATCCTTTTTTGCAGCTTCGGTTAAGGCACCATATTCTGCTTATGTGGTCGGCAATGCTATCACCTTTTGCAGCCTAGACCTCCAACTTATGGTGTTCCCACCAACTGTGTAAACTAGACCTGTAGTTGTTTTTCTCTTATCCAAATCTGCCGCATAATCAGCATCGACATAGCCTTGAATCTCAAATTTGCCTTCTTTCTTATAACATAGCTTCTTCTTTAATGACCCATTAACATACCTGAATATCCATTTGACAGCTTTCCAACGTTCCTTTTTTGGTTTTGCTCATGAATATACAGACTAAGCCAACTGCATAGGCCAAGTCTGGTCTTGTCCCTATCATCCAATACAGCAAACTCCACACAGTTCCTTGGTAGTTTACACCTTTCATGTACTCACTCTGCAACTCCACCTCTTTGTCTGTAGAGGTTCTCAGTTTGAAGTGCATTCCTAGTGGAGTTAAAACTGGTTTTGATTTATCCATATAGAAGTTTCCTAGCTCTTTTTGTAAATAGCCTTGCTGAGAGATAGTCAAAATTCTTTTCTTCCTATCTCTTTTAATTTGCATTCCCAGAATCTTCTTGACCTCTCCTAGATCAGACACTTTAACTCTTTATTCAGAAGACTCTTGAGCTCTAACACCAAGCTCTTATCTTTTGCAGCAATGAGGATATCAACTACGTAGAGTAGCATATATATATATATGTTCCTAATCTTTAATCATCTTGTTGTATACACAACAGGCATATTGACTTATCATGTAACCTGCTCCTTGTATGAAATCGTTGAACCTTCTACTCCATCGCCTTAGAGACTGCTTCAATCTATACAAAGACCTCTTGAGTAGACACACTTTATCTGGATATCTTTATTTACATACTCTTCAGGCCGCTCCATGTAAATATGTTCTTCCAAATGGCCATATTAGAATGCTACCTTCACATCCATTTACTTTAATTCCATATCATAGTGTACCATCATTGATAGCAAAAACCGTATGGACACTTGTTGAACCACAAGGAAAAAAATCTCTTGGTAATTTATCCCATCCTTTTGTAAATAGCCTTTATCTACAAACCTTGCTTTCAATATGGTACATTCTTTCTCAGTGACTCTTGGTTTCCTCTTAAAGATCCTTTTATGGCCTGTAGGTCTTTGTGTCTTCACCCTATCAACCAATAACCAAGTCTTATTTCTCCTTAAAGAACCCATCTCATTATCAGCAGCTGCTGTCCAAAGTTCACTATCTGCATCCATCATAGCTTCTTCATAATTGGAAGGTTCTGGTTTTCCACCATCCTCTGCGACTAAACCTGCAAAACCAGAAAATTCATCTTCTTCGTCCTCTCCATATAACTCATAGTCCTTCAGTCTTGATGGTAGTCTTGTCTGTCTTTTGGGCCTTCCATCTCCAACTCGTTGTTCTTGATCTTCTACTCTTTCTTCATCCTGACTTGAACTTGGATGAATGAGAGATCCTTGTGACTATTCTATTTCTCCTGTACTTGTAACAGTTCCACCTTGTGATGTAACTTTCCCACTGTTACCTATACTTGCACACTCAAAACTAACCACTGCATCAGTTAATAAAGGATAGAAAGTTGGTTAGTTACCTGGTGATCTCTCTGGCCAAGTCTTAAAACATCATCTCCTTTCTAAAAACCACAATCCTGCTGATGATGACCTTCTTATCTTTAAATGACCATACTCTAAAACCTTTTACCCCTTTTGAATAACCCAAGAAAATGCCTCTCTTGGCTCTTGGATTTAACTTCCCATCATCAACATGTGAGTAAACAACATAGCCAAACCTTCTTGAGCCTGAATAATCAAGTAGAGATGATGTCCAACTCTCCTATGGTATGTTAAAGTCAATAAATGAAGATGGTGAACGATTGATCAAATAAATTAATGTAGAAGTTGCCTCTGCCCAGAATCTTGTTTCTAACCCACTTTCACTGAGCATACTTCTAACCTTGCTCATGATCTATCAATTTAATCTCTCAGCCACTCCATTTTACTGAGGAGTGTAAGCACATGTCATATGTCTTACGACACCCTCTTGCTTGCAAAATTCATCAAACTTGAAGTTATAAAGCTCCAATTCATTATCTGTTCGTAGCTTCTTTACCTTTCTTTCAGTCGGTATTTCTACCATCATCTTCCACTCTACAAATTTATCAAAGGCTTCATCCTTAGTTTTTAAGAAATACACCCATACTTTCTTAGACCAGTCATCTATAAAAGAAACTACATACTGGCTTTTAATCAGACTAAATGGGACATTTGGAGACCCCATAAATATGAATGTATATAATCCAATTTCTCTCTTGTGACATGTTGACCAGGTACAAAACTCACCCTATGTGTCTTTACTTTGACATAGTCTTCAGAGAATTTAACCATCGATATCTTGTTCAAATCTAAACAGTCTTTTTCACAAGCATATCCAATCCTTTCTACCCTATATGCCCTAATTTGTTGTGCCACAGCTGAGTAGTATCTCCTTCAGATCTTGCTTGTTGAAGATATTTCTCTGCAGAAGAATAGGAACTAGAAACCAGAGCCGCACCTTGTAGAGTATATAGAGTATCATCTATTTTCCTATACCCTTTCATGATAACAATACATCCTTTTATTACCTTTAGAATCCCATTCCCACCTCTGAACTCACAACCTTTCTTTTCTAAGGTTCCTAAAGAAATGAGATTCCTAGACATATCAGGCATGTATCTAACTTCATTCAACACAAAAGTATTTCCATCAGAGTTCATGAATCTAATAGAGCCTATGCCTTTCACATTTGAATAAGAGCTATTGGCCATTGTAACCTTACCAACTATTACAGGCTTGAGTTTAATAAACAACTCTTCTTTAGATGTCATGTGAAATGAACATCATGTATCCAAGATCCATTCCTCTTGACTTGTCTCATCATGTGATAGGTTTAGCTCTGCAACTAATAAACTCACCAGATCATTAACATATTCTTCAGCATGTGCAGATTCTCCTTTATCTTGTGATGAGTTCTTACGCTTGTTTCTTTCTATCCATCGATAGCATTACCAACTGTTACAAGATTTAGTTCAATAAACAACTCTTCTCTAGATGTCATGTGAAATGAACATCCTGTATCCAAGATCCATTCCTCTTGACTTGTCTCATAATGTGATAGGTTTACCTCTGCAACTAATAAACTCACCAGATCATTAACGTTGTCTTTAGCATGTGTAGATTCTCCTTTATCTTGTGATGAGTTCTTATGCTTGTTTCTTTAAATCCATCAATAGCATTGCTTCTTGTAGTGTCCCTCCTTCCCACAAATCCAACACACTTTCTTTCCATCTCTTGACCTGGACCTATTTTTGGACTTTCCTTTACCAGTCTAGTTAGTTCTATATTTAGGTCTTCCGTTGGAAAAGAAGGCTTCTGATGTGGTTCTGATTCCAGCTTTGTTCTTAGATCTTTTTCTTTAGATCTCACAACCCCATCCACATCTTCAATTTTGATAGCTTCTCTGCTATACTTTTGAGTTTCTTTAAGTGAATCATACCTCTGTGGAAGTGAGTTCAACAAGAGGATTGCTTAAACCTCTTCATCCACTTTGATGCTTAGGTGACCTAAATCTCTGATCAACTTCAAGAAATCATCAATATTTTCATAAAATGATTTGTTATCCTGCATCTTGAAAGAGCATAATAGCAGATGGAGTGAACCCTATTAGGTAATGATTTCAAAATGTTTAACCTCTCAAGCAAAGCCCACGTTTTTTGCAGCCATCGTACACTTCTCAATCTTCCGAAGAACTCGACCTCCAACATTCAATAGGATTATGTTCATCTCCATCTCACAATTATCTGCTATGGCTACTCTTTCTGAAACTAGCTTCTTTAACTCTTATGAATTCAAACCTGACTCCTCAGATTTTGTAGAATCGCTTGTTCTTGGCTCAAGAACAACATTCAGTCCTTGTATGCTTAGGTGTACGTACATTCTTCGTTTCCAGAGAGAGAAATCGCCAGATCCATCAAATTTGTCAACATCTAATCGTGACCCAGACATTCTATGATCTTGAAGAAATCCCGATTAACCTTCCTCCGATGCCTAAGCCTTCGACAAGGCTCTAATACCAATTTGTGAAGAAATTGACCTCTCCTCTACTTCGCAGGATGAAACACAGATCAAATTAGAACTTGAAAGATGTATTGAAAGAAGAAGAGTACACACAAGATTTATCTGTTACAATGTCTTAGCTCAAGGCTCGAGCTCTTATTCTCTGTTACAATGTCGTCTCCTCTCTCTCTCTCTCTCTCTCTCCCCCCCTCACTTTGTTCTGTTACATATCTATTTTCTTTCTCTAAGACTTGATACTTAGAGAGAGAAAGAGATGAGCTAAGACTAAAGTACAATCTCTTAAGCCTCACGTGACTTCTTCTACTATTCACATGAGTACATTTAGCTTATTAATCTTTTATTACCTAGCTAACGTTCTTCTCTTTTTAGAGACTTCACTACACTTAAGAGATCTACAGAGACTTAGAATCTATGGACACTAAACCTTCAAAACTCCACCTTGTCCTAGCTTCTCCTTGTTATCGTATTTACAACTTGGATTCCAAATCCGGTTCATGAGCAAAACTTGCTCATATGCTGCAATCCCCGCAACTCCTATGTTCCACTTTTAGAGCATAAATATTAACTTACATGAGCTTTATGGCTTAGCTTGTTGCTTTTCAGCAAACATATCAGTCTTCTGTAACTCTCAGCAACTCCAACGCTTCCTAAAGTTTGCTGACTGGTAAAATCTTTATAAAAGGATCTGTTGGAATGTCGGTTGTTGCTATCTTACTCACTTGAAGTACACCTTCACTTAATAATTCTCTAACAAAGTGAAACTTCACCACCATGTATGTGTTTTGTCTTTTCGTGAAACACATCATTTTTTGCCAATGTTACGACACTTTGTGAGTCACATTGTATAATCACTGTATCTTGTTTCACCCCAGGTTCATTAGCCAATCCCTTCAGCCACACATCCTCTTTTGCAGCTTCCGTTAAGGCAACATATCTTGCTTCTGTGGTCAAAAATGTTATCACCTTTTGCAGCCTAGACCTCCAACTTATGGTGTTCTCACCAACTTTGAAAACTAGACCTGTAGTTGATTTTATCTATCTAAATCTGCCACATAATCAGCATCCACATAGCCTTGAATTTCAGACTTGGCTTCTTTCTTATAGCATAGCTTCTTCTTTAGTGACCCATTAAAAAACATGAATATCCATTTGACAGCTTGCCAATGTTCTTTTATTGGTTTGCTCATGAATCTACATACTAAGCCAACTGCAGAGGCCAAGTCTAGTATTGTCCCTATCATCGAATACATCAAACTCCCCACAGCTCCTTTGTAGTTTACACCTTTCATGTACTCACTCTGCAGCTCCACCTCTTTGTCTGTAGCGGTTCTTAGTTTCAAGTGCATTCCTCATGGAGTTAAGACTAGTTTTGACTGATCCATGTAGAAGTTTCCTAGTATTCTCTGCAAATAGCCTTGCTGAGAGATAGTCAAAATTCCTTTCTTGTTGTCTCTTTTAATTTCTATTCCCAGAATCTTCTTGACCTCTCCTAGATCAGACATTTCAAACTCTTTATTCAGAAGACTCTTGAGCTTTAATACCAAGCTCTTATCCTTTGCAGCATTGAGGATATCAACTACGTAGAGTAGCAAATATGTTACTCATCTTTAATCATCTGGTAGTATACACAACAGTCGTATTGACTTCTCATGTAACTTGCTTCTTATATGAAATCTATGAACCTTTTATTCCATTGCCTCGAAGACTACTTCAATCCATATAATGTAGGGTCAAATTTTACCCCAGTTAAAACCTAGCTGCAAGTGTACAACACCCACAATAATACTTAGGGATCGAATGCATAGGGACTAATAGTCACACTTAGAACTTATATGATTTTGGACTATGCTAAAAGCAAAATATGCAATGGTGTTGTCACTGTTTTTATTTGTTTTTTTATGGTTTTATGGATGCATAAGAACCTACTCTATAAGCTAATGTACAGTGGATAAATCAATGAAAAGATATGCATTAAACAGTAGAAAGTTAAAGTAAACAAGTAGGAGTTAAAAACGACTAGGGGTATAAAGTTCCGGTCTAGAAAATAACTACTAAGGTAAATCCTCTCCACTTTTGAGGTTCGGGATTCTTTGCTTAAGATCAAAAGGACCTAGACTTTTGAATGGCCTCAAAATAATAAACACGCATAAAAACAATCAAGACTGATTGTTCACGATTCTAAAGTCGATCTACTTTCGAAGCCTACTTAGAAAGGCTCAACAAATACTAGATCCAACAATAAGTCAAGATTTTGGAATGAATACCACTATATATCTATTCTTGTACCAATTTTTGTAGGAGAATAGCATTAACGAATGAGTAAAGGTGATAATGTTATTGATAAAACCTAATCGACTAGTAATCCTATTCAAGTATACTCATTGACTCTTTGAAATCTACTTTCTAAGATGTAAACTAATAGATTAAAAAACATGTAAACAAGAAATCAATCATGACAGCAAAAATTCATATCAAATCAAAGGGAGAAGGATAGATAAAATTGAATCATGGAAGAAATATGGATGTATTGGGATGAGATGGATCCTTAGGAGGCTACAAGGGGCGTGAATCCAAAGAGTGTCGTCCTGCCTCCTTAGGCATTTATTCAATCTGAAACATAAAAAAATCTCTTAAAAAAAAGCTAAAAGCAACTACTTATAGTACATTTCCTCATTAGGCTAAAAGTGTGAAATCGGGCTTTTAAGGCCTCTAAATGTTGGAATTCGTGTAAAGAGGTCATGAGTTGAGTTCTTGGGCATAAAAAGCCTTGGAATAGATCCATTTAAGTTTGTAGAATGTATACTTAGAAACATAAATGGTCTTCCTTTGTTTTGGCCTTTCTACGCATCCTTCATCTGCGAGACAGCTGGACCAGCTTTCAGTAAAATTAGTGTAACTCTTTATCCACTTCTCCAAATGATGTGAGACCACCTTGATATGAAAGCTTATTCCGTTATCTATCTCCTATCCAAATTTCATAAAAATTAATTGAAGGCAAGGTATTCATCTCAGATGATAATTCTGATGCTCGAAAACTGTCCAGAAACTAACTTTGCTCCAATTAGCTCCACAAAGCTCCAAATATCATTGATTGACCGGAAATGACTTGAAATACTACAAACAGAAAAGCTACTTCTAATCGTTTAGAATTGCTTAAAAACATTAATAAAAATACTAAAATCTAAAGGAAAAGTGGTAAAATAATGATGTTATCAACTCCCCCGAACTTAGCTTCTAGCTCGTCCTCGAGCTGGGAAAACGAAGAACAAAGAAGAAGTTTGAAAACTTGGAAACCTTCCCTGATTTTCTGAACTTATGAGTGACTTTAACTGTCGAGATCCAATAACACCAGAGTCAACATTTAAATAAAACTCTCAATAATAACTACAAGTCTAGCAACATCCCCAATTCAGCTACAACCAACACGAGTGACCCAGGATCTCCATTACCGCTCCTAAAATCTACAGTGTGCGGTCTTTTCGAGGGAGTATTGATCAAAGAACACATAGACTCAACTCAATCAAGATCCTAACATTTTACAGCCCACAATCGGTTCCTTTCCTCTTCGTTATTCACTTTTTAAATGCTTTAAAGGCTGATTTCTCCCTACTTTTTTAGGATATCATTTTATTTTTTCTATTAACCTCTTGAGAATCAATTTTCCCTACTTTTCTAGGGTATCATTTTATTTTTTCTATCGATCTCTTTATTCTTTTGGTGTCTTTTAAGCACATTCAGATTTATAAGTTCTAAAATCCACAATAAGCATACGCATCCTTTTTGATGGTTTTTATTAAACAGGAAAGAAGGCAACCGTAGACTAATGTTTTTGAATCTGAAGAGAAGTCTGATTCAATGCATATGAAACTCCAAGAAAAGAAAATTAAGTTCATTAAGTGTTGAGTGGCATAGAATTACCCGGATATCAAGTGATTTGGTGTCTTGGTTAGCTAATCCAACTGAGCTTTCCCGAATGGCTAAACTGTAGTCAAGCACTGACACTACAGACACTAGTCCTTAATCACATGGTTAGTTCAAAGTCAAGCTCGTTTTCAAACTGATTTTAACTCAATAAAACGTTTTTGTTTTGAAAATTTTTTAAAACGACTCAAAAACCACAAAAAGAATAAAAAAAAAAAGCAT